>BFEA01001117.1:31973-51673 GCA_003427395.1 Chara braunii
AAGGGAGAAACTTCGGAAGGGCAAGACATCAGAAAGATTGCCCTTCGGCTCACACACATGGGGAGAGATCCATAGACATGCGAGAGAGAGGGGGGCGGGACATAGTAACCAAGTCCAACCCAAGTCTGATCTCTGAATGTCGTACACAGTTCAATCCCAATGTAGAGTGTAAGTCCGATCTGAATGTCGTTGTCCAATAAGGCAGACGGCCGTGTCCAAACAATGTCTGCAGTTACCTCTATCTCTACTCTGATAAAGAAGAAGAAGAAGAAGAAGAAGAAGAAGAAGAAGAAGAAGAAGAAGAAGAAGAAGAAGAACTTCGGAGGAGTGGGAGGAGAAGAGGAGAGGAGAAGAAGAAGAAGAAGAAGAAGAAGAAGAAGAAGAAGAAGAAGAAGAAGAAGAAGAAGAAAGCTAGGCGCGTTCTGTACTTACCTGGCGATGGCTGAACTTGCAGGTACCACGGAGTCAGCTATGGCGCTGGTACAGGTAAGTCCTCTTCTCTCTCTCTCTCTCTCTCTCTCTCTCTCTCTCTCTCTCTCTCTCTCTCTCTCTCTCTCTCTCTAACTCCACTACCCTCCTCGGCGCTGGACTCCTCCAGCGCTGTGCCTCGTTGCATATGAGTAGCGCAGCTGCAGTCTCGAAATAGCGCAGCAGGGAGTCTCCAAAATAGCGCAGTAGCAAAGTTCCTGAACCAGCATAACGCTGGATTTCTCCTGGTACCTTCTGTCCACGAACTGGGCAACGGCCCAGCTTATGTAGCACTGGGCCAGGACTGAAAACCCACGGCCTGCGTTCTGGGCCGTGCAGATCGAAATCCGATCCACGGTCCAGATCGCAGGCTTTGAAACTGGTTCAGCCCTTGGCCTAAAACGGCCTGCCTGGGTCCCTACCGGACGTCCCGGCCCTGTCCAGGATTCAGCTTCCTGGTACCTGGCTTCGAACCGGTCCTGTGCGGACGTACCCGGCCTCAACGTCGGCCTGGGTCCGAACAGGTAGCAATCTGTTYGAAAACAAAAGAAAAGGTCCAAACGTTTTTGGGAGCTCAGCCTCCGGGCCTGAATCTGGCCCTGGTCCTAAAACGTGTACCTGGCTACAAAACGGACAACAGTACAACCGTTAGAAAAACAGCAGCAAATAAATAAATAAAAGAATTAAAAAAAATCTAAAGCTGGCGTTTTTCTGATGCAGGCCCAAGTAAAAATGCCATAGGGCCTTCAGGTTGCGGTGACGCGACCTGGGGGCCCTATTCCAACCTCGGGTCCCGTAAGGGGCCCGTGTGTAGGCTTTCAGCATGTAACACGCCCCCCTCCTTATGAAGATGAGCTGGGGCGCGGGCGAAGCTGCCGATTCGATGGCGGAATGTTGCGAGGAAGGCGAGGAGCTGGTGTGCTCGGCGTAGTCTTCATAAGGAGGGCTTCTTGGAAATCTGACATGTCCACAATGCCACCACACTTTTCTTCGTCAAAACGACTGTCCCTGGCATTTGACTCTTTGGTTCGACTCAGTGGCACCAAACTGTAGGAGCATTACCGGCTTCAGGAAGCCAAACTTTACACACAGTCACTTCAAGATATCTACACTAAAAAAAAAAAAAAAAAAAAAGTAAAGAATGAGAAAACGATATCTACACGAAACTGTGTGACCCTACCATTTCTGATGTTATTCTTCTTGAACTCTACCGTGCGAATGTAGCATCTTTTTTGCACCATCATATATTAACTGAACATCAACATTCAGTTATATGTATGAAGCGTAAGTGGTTGTCTGCAGGAGATAAAATGACTAAAACCTTGTTGTCTCCTACCTTCCTTCTGTAACAAGCAAGTTAAATCTAAAGTATGGCATGACATCCTGTATGCATGGTGGAAGTTAGGCCCGATCCCACTGCGGAGTCCTACGTCCGAACTTGAGATTGCTAATCAGTGTTTATTCGAAACCCCCCACATTTGCCATACCCCCGGGGAACCATTCTCAGCAGGGGTAGGTAAGGGTAAGTTTGGGAAAGCTTGGATCGAAAAAGGGATAATTCAGATCAGCATTTGTGGGATGGCGACGGAGAGGAGTGGATCTCGGTAGAGAGAGCTCACTCTCTGCTACCAAGGCTGCGGAATGTATCAGAAAACCTTACGTCCCTGTTAGCAGCCATCCCATCCAACTGGTGCTCACTGTTGAAATCCAGCACAGAAAATACAAGAGGTACGTGGCTAAAGTCGGACGAGGATACCTCCTGCTGTTTTAAAACTCTGGGCCCGGAACTAGGATCATGAATCAAGGTTCAGGAGTGGAGATTGCGGAACAAGAAGACAACAAAACGGTTCAATGGTTTTATTATAGGAGAAAATAATCCTAGAGACAACATAACTGGAGGAAGTGAGAGTGTTAGTAGGTTACAGAAAAACAAAAAGACACTTCGTCTGGGCAATGCCAACAGCTTTCGAATCGAACCTTTACTCCAAGGTTGGACTATCAACAAGCAGGTGGCACCGCTATGCCAATACAAACCCAAAATTGGAGTGGCAGTACTTCGTTCCAACACTGCTAGGTCTCCATTGACTCTCCAAAGGCCCTATCATCTGCCCGGTTTGGCAGATTAAAAGGCCAAGAGGTAAGCAAACCGGACTGGGATCAGCAGTGGCGGGCTCTGAAATGTCTTCCAACTCAAAGGGCGGCAATTCTGCTTTGGATGCAATCGTTACAGCTGATACCCTCGGCCGAGTGGTTAGCGGCCAGGGGAATGAACATTTCGGAGATTCTGAAATGCTCTCGGTGTGATTGGGGATGGGAATCCAACTCCCACATGTGTGTTCACTGCCCACTGGCAGGCAAAATTTGGCAATGGTGGTCCCAACTGTGGAACGAGATCGTCAACAAGTTGACAACAACGAGTTTGAGTGGACGGATGACTGGGTTCTGTTCGGACTATTGCCTACTAAGGATTCTAATCTCTTCACGGGTTGGGGATATGTAGCCCTGGCTTGTAGAGGGGTTATCATGCAGGAAATATGGAGAGCCAGGAAATTCAATACTCTAATCTTCAAAGGGGAAAAGGTCCCCCCTCTGCAACAATGACAACGGATTTGCAACAATATCCGCCTGATGATAAGGGCAGACTGGAAGACCTGGGCTTGCCAAGGCAATGGGTTAGCCTGGTTTGGGAAAACATGGGCCAGAGCAAACCAAGTGGCTTCAATATCAGAAGATGGAAAATTGGTAATTGCCAAATGACTCAAACCTCCATGAAGGAAGGACCACCCCCTGGACAAAAGCTAGGCAGGCTTGGACGAGATGTTGAGTCTTATTCAGCGGTCGGTCTAGATGTCTATGAGCTTGGCTCAACTAAGCTCCCCTTTTTACTCTGTGCTTCAAAGTTTAATTTTGAAAAGTGTTTTTAGGATGGGACGCTGGACCCCGTTTCCAGCATTTGGATGTAAATATACTTTAAGCAGTTGATGGTCGAGCTATGCTCATAAGCGAAATTGGCCGAGGCTGCCAGGATAACCCTGGGTCGAATTGTGAGGTCCCCGGCCTCGTCCCATTGGTTTTTGCAATACAATAACAAGCTTTCCAAAAAAAAAAAAAAAAAAAAAAAAAAAAAAAATCCCAATTAACTGTTGAAATACAGACCACGTGTTCGAATCCAGATGCAGTCAGATGAACAGAATAATGATAATAAGACATAAAAAAAAAAAAAAAAAAAAAAAAAAGACAAACTCACTTTGCCCGGGGACGAACTTTTAACATGGATACTATGATACTAGAGTTACAACACCCCTTTCATCTCACCCAACCTAATGCTCATACAACAGAACAGATATTACGGTATGCCACAACATTTTACACAGATCGTTTTACCACCAGAATCCGAGACATTGACATGGAACTTGGAAGAGCATTGCCAAACACACATCTGGCCTGCTTTGCCTTCTGGACTCACAAATCAACAAAACACAGAGATTGATACCGCCTTCACCTCTTTGGAGGTGAGGCGAGCTATCTAGCAACTTCCATTGGGCAAAGCTCCGGGCATTGATGATGGTATTCCCACAGAATTGGTCCGCCAATGTTTGTCAACAGTCACTCCGACAATTCTTGACCTCGTCAATGCTTTGACTGAAGGTGAAGTTTTGTCTCGTACTCACGCCCAAGGTGTCCTCACCCTTGTTTATATTAACAAAGGTGATAAAATGCAGATCCGTAATAAACGACCGATTACACTTACCACTACCCTTTATAAGGTGATATCTAGAATGCTAGCAAATCGAATACAACTTATACAAGGAGTGCTGCCTAACTTGATTCATCAAGATCAAACCGGCTTTATGCAGAACCGTCAAATCTTAGACATAGTAATGGCTGTTTGTCAAGGCATGGAATACATCAACCGGACTGAGCAACCGACAGGTGTCCTCCTCCTTGATTTTGAAAAAGCCTACGATCGGGTCAAATGAGAATTTCTCTTCTTTCTTCTTCGAAGATTGAATTTTGGCCCCAAGTTTGTGAATGCAGTGCGGGCATTGTTCTTAGGAGCTACTACACGGTTGATAGTCAATGGAAAACTTTCAGAACCCATTTTGTTGACAAGGTCTGTGAGGCAAGGGTGCCCTTTAGCGGTACCCGTATATTCTTTATATTGAAGCTCTGCATGCGATGATAAGAGCTGATTCCTGGGTCGTAGGTCTGCGCTTTCCCCCAGATTGTGAAGCCAAGGGCCAGGCCTTTGTTGATGACACATCGCAGTTTGTTCTACTTGATGATGGTGTTCTTGCTGCTCTCAAACAAACTATCGACTCCTTTTCACATGTTTCAGAAGCTAGAATTCATTGGCAAAAAACAGTTTTGATGATTCCTCCACACTGCCCTCCACCTCATCACTAGGGAATTCCAATTGCGACTTCTCAAGAAGTCCAAAGATTGCTTGGGTATCATGTCAATTTTCAGGGTGACATTGGTCAGACTTCACAACAAATTGTGGAAAAAATCGATTCCGTTACTTTTTCTGTATTAGCTTCATGGGTCAAGGCTAAAGGAGCTGGGCTCTATGGCCGAGCACTCATCATTAACAATGTTGTTTTTGCTAAAATCTGGTACGAGCACAGTAGCACTCCATGATAGCTCTGCATTCATCAGTTTACCACCATATACAGCGAGTTGCAGCTAATTATATTTGGAAGGAAAAAATTAATGAACGAAATTTTATTTCCAAAGTTGTTTGGAACAAAATCATTCAGAAAAACAATAAAGTTGGTTTGGGAGTGTTGGATCCACACCTGCAGATTAGTGCACTTTTGACCAAATAGGTGATTCAGACCGGATTCATTTTTACAGATGACTCTGCAACCTGGAAAGCCTTCGCCAAAACTCTGTCGCCAGCAGACTTTGCTTTGCAAACTGACCCCGACATTGTTTATCTGGCCGTTTTTATGCCTGAGTACTGCCGCAAATCGGCTTTGTCCGGGATTTGGAAGTCTATACTGATAGCTTGGAAGCTCATTCTCCCTATGCGACTCACCCCCATGTTGCAACGTGATCGCCTATTGTCTCAGACTCTCAGGCAATCCCTGTATTTTGGCTCCTGATGGTCAACCTTTTCCAGTGTTGGGCATGTAATGCGCAACCTCATGCCCCTCGCAGCGTTCCGTACTTCGGACACCGATCAGAGTTAGTAGGGGTGTGGCCGAGGATTTTTGGCCGCGGGGGTTGAGTCATCCGAAAGAAACGGGGGACTCTTGCTTCAGCCTGAGGTGCCTAGGCAAAGATTTGGGCTGTCGCCAACGGCGGATGATGGGAGGACGGTGTCCTACAGCCCGATCGTCATCCTTTTTTTTCGGAAAAAGAGCAAATAACAGACGAGAGGAGAGGAGACGAAAGACGAAGCGGACGGGGGCGGAATTCCATTCCCCGAGGCACAGGGTCCGCGCGGGCCTTGAGGGTGGAGGCCCCGAAAACAGGTTCAGGCTTCGTTGTCGGACTCGTCTAGTCCATGCGGACGGTGCGGCACAGACTCGCCCGGGGTCGGACAGGTTGACGGAACCCAGGTTCGGAAATGGGCAGGGAGCATGCCCACATGACGAGAGAGTTCGGGGAATCGGGTAGCCCCTTCGTACCCCAGGGCCAACCGTCGCCACGAGCACGGGTCTCGCTGGCAACACCAGTGACAATTAAACCGCGGTCGCCAAGTGGCGTGCACGGCGGACCAAGGCAACACCGTGAGGTCGGTGTACGACAAATTAAAGGTGGGGAGGCAAATCTCTCATTCAGCGCAAACCCACTCCCGCCTATATGGCATGCTTGGGTCGGGTTATAAAGGTGGATTGTCTCATTGCACCGCAGCAGGCTCCGCACGTCCGCATCGCAGTAGATGCCATCGTCATCTGCGATCGAGAAGGGCGAAAGCACGCTGCGATGCTCTGAGGCCAGGTCCGAGCTCGGGCGACAGCCCGTGCTTTCGTCCGTCGAGACGAAATCTCGCTCCATGCAAAGATCAACGAATGTCATTGAAGAAGGATGCGCTCATCTTTCTTTTTCCGTCTCTTCTCTGTATCATCAACCTCAACGCGGTGTGGAGCACCGGTGGTGGATACAGAAAGATCTGCCACTTCGCGAGGAAGCGGCTGGACGATCCCTCTAAAAGTTTTCGCCTCCTTTTGGGGTTCCAACCGTCACCCGGGGGGAGAGAGAGAGAGAGAGAGAGAGAGAGAGAGAGAGAGAGAGAGAGAGAGAGAGAGAGAGAGACAGGCGGCGAAAGGAGGTTGGCGCGTATCACACGCACTCACGCAAATAATAAAAAAGAAAGGGAGACGGGAAGGACCGATGCATTCATGCCCTCATGCAAGCAATCGACACTCGATACCTCGATATTTCCGCTCATCAGGCCCAGAGGGCCGAGGCGCATACACACACCCATACCCATAGAGTTTTCAATGATGCATTCAACATCCATAGACTTCCGTACCCGGCATGCACAACAGATTACCCAACCTTTGGAGCCATGCACACATCACATGGGGAGAAAGCAGCAATGGAGAAAAAACTTCGTCTTCAAAGTACAAAATTCTCTCAACTTGCCGCTTCAGGCCCAGTCCCCAATCCATCAAAACCACCAACAACCATAGCCACAAGTCACTGCCGCTGTTGGCGTCTGATCCCCACCACCTCTCAGTCCCTCCGACTGCCTTACCCCAAGTCTACCGCTAACTCCGCCACCCGCCGTCACTCCGCCCACCACGGGGCACATCAAGCCATTCCGACGCTGCAGGCTTCGCTCATAGCTTGCGCAACTTGCAGCCAAGATCAAAGAGAGTGAGAGGAAGGGATTGCGGGAATTTATAGCCTGGAAGGTGGTGGTCCCGGTGGAGAGGTTGTGCGAAGCGTGGGGTGTAGATGGTAAGGACAAAAGAAGGGCAAACGTTCCAGAAGGGTCGAAGGAGGCGAATCGAATGTTCTGCGTGATTGGGGTGGTCGTCCAACTGAGGTGCGCTTCCCACGGCCACCACATTGCCCCGGCCATCCCAATCAAACAGCCAATCGTTCGTAGGGAAAGGGGAAAGAGGGGATCCAACTTCACTTAGAGGGAAGACGAAGAGACATGCAGGAGGGAGATGCCCAGGAAGAAGGGAAGATGGCGCGGGGATGCAGAGTGGGGGAACAGGTTTATGAGACGCACAAAAATTCAAAAACCGTCGTGCGCCCAAAAATTCAAAATTCCTACTCCCGCGAAGTCCCAACTGTTTCTTGCATTTCTTGGTGCGGCCGCTAACCGAATTACATTTTCTATTCCACCCCCACTCCATTTAAATGAAAAGGACAAAGAAAAAGGAAAATGAAACACTGCTTTCCCCCGTTACCTTGAATCCATGCTTCGGGGTTCCACGTGGGATTTTTCCTTAGGGGGAAACCGCCGAGTGCGGATCCTGACTTATCACATCTGTGACTGGCCCGAAGAGAGTAGGGGAGTGGGGGCGCAGCGCTGCCGGGAGCGCTGCGCCCTGGTCATCGTAGCTGCGCGTTACGTTCTTGGGGAATGCGGTCGCGCCATCGCCGCGCGTGTTGAGTGCACCAAGGCACGACGCGTTCGTGCCATTGCGCGAATTAGGGACGCAAGTTGACTTTGGTGTAAATCACGTGCGCCGCTCCTGCCCTGCTTATTGGAAGACATCACGTGGAAGATTGCCACGACAAGGGCGGGGAAAAGGTGATTGCTATCTCCTACCTAAGTGGGGTCGTCGGACACAGCCATGACAGGCTCATGGTGGGGAAGGTGGGCGTGCTCAGCTGTACGCTCTAGGGGTAAGGGAGTGAAATGCTCCTTTCATAGCCACCTGGACCATCATTTGGAAGGGAGATCTGATAGGGAGAAAGTGCGAGCGGGATGACGAGATTGTTAATTGCGCAATAGGAATGGATCATGATAGTGCTTCCAACGGATGATTGAGTCTTCGTTCAACGGATCTTCGCCTACCATCTACGTTTCCTTACTATCACGAGTTTTTTATCATCATCATCATATGGAGTTCTAATCAACAAGAACGAGGGATGCAACCACATGACATGCAGATGCGGACATCAGTTTCGCTGTCTGTGCTCCTTTTAGCCAGATCTTCATGGACTTCTTCCATGGCTCGAAGAGGGGAGCTGAGGCGGCAGGCGCGGTGCTGTTAGGAGCGCTGTTCCTGCCGCGGCAGTGCCGCCCGACATAGCAGACAGCGGGTGGGTTTGGCAGCATGGTAGACTCAGTGGAGCAGAAAGAGCATGTGCGATGGCTGTGGTGACGCGCTTTAGGCGACAGGAGAATCGACATCATCATCGTCATGGTCAGGGCTATTATCATCATCTTATCATCATTATCACCTGCATTGGTAACATCATTGAATTTGCTATCTAATCCATCAGTCGTACGATCTCATTATCATCCTATTACGAACTGAATTAATTTTCTCTAACTAATTTCCTAATGAGCATCTTCATTAGTGCGTCATCATCATCATCATCATCATCATCATCATCATCATCATCATTAGCATTACTGACGTCATCATCATTATCATCAGCAGCAGCAGCATTATCAACATCATTATCATCATCATTATCATTAGCGACATCATCATCATCATTGCCATCATCAAAATCTTCGCATCAGCAGATGAGTGGGTCGTCACCATCATCCTCATTATCATTATTTTCAGGGTGTTGTCCTTCGTCATCAACAAAATCAACAAAATCCTACAAAATCCAAGTGAATGACATTTTGGTGAGGGGGAGGGGGAGAGCCCAGCTCTGCAGGGATTGAGGGGCTTCGTTAGGCGGGAGGTGAAATCTTGGAGGGGGCACGGGCAGATTGTGAGGAACACTCCTTTCTGGGGCTGGGCATCAAATCCCAGCGGGGGCAGATTAGGGTAAAGGGATAGATAGGGGAATGAAGAGAATGGAGGAAGGAAGGGAGAGGGTGGATTTTTTCTGTATCATCTCATCATCAAAATCCATGTCATAATCATCATCATCTATGTTATATCATGCTTTCTGGCGTGCTGTAATTCTTGGCTTTATCTGGCCTCCTTCCTTAATCGGGATACAAGATTTCAGCGATGGTCGAATCTGGACCGATATCTACAAAGTACCTTTGTCTTTGCCCTTGGTTTGGCGATGCCAGAACGACGCTGGCGGGGGCTGGGGCGTTGCCCTGTAACCTGCAATTGGCACAACTTGGCAGGAGTGTGAAGCCTTGTAGAGAGATCTGGGGATTTGCCGAGGGAGGAAGGCAATCCAGTGGCGAAACGGGGGGGCTGCCTTGACAACCTATGGGGCCAGGGATAGTCTAGGTGGCGAGAACAGGTCAGCTATGGTAGACATTGGTTAGGAGGGTATTGGCTCTGAGATGTAATGTCTTGGTACAAGGAGGGCTGGGAGGGTTATAGGATTAGGAGGCCAGAAGTGTTGTTATAGCATAGTCTCCTACATTTTCTATACACTAATCATCACATTCATCATCATCGTTATATCAAGCTTTTTGGGTTCTGAAAATTTCGCAGCATTTAGCCTTCTTCCTCATTTGGGATATAGGACTTCAGAGATGGTTGAACCTGGACTGATATCTACTGAGTTGCTTTGTTCTGTGCCCTTGGTTTGCTATTGCCAGAACGACGCTGGCCGGAGCTGGGGCGTTGCCTTGTAACCTATAAATGGCAGGAGTGTGAGGCCTTGTAGAGAGATCTAGAGTTTGCTGAGGGTGGAAGGCTTTCCAGTGGTGAACCGGGGGGGGCTGCATGGAGGCGAGAAGAGATCAGCTATGGTTGACGCTGGTTAGGTTGTTTTTGTCTCTGAGGTACAATGTCCTGGTTCAGGAAGGGCTAGGAGTTGTTCTAGGATTAGGAGGCCAGAATAGTTGATATAACATAATCTTCTGTATTTTTTCATTAAATTTTATTTGAATCTCATTCTCTTTAGCATCATTATCTGTGGTATCATTAGTTACGGTGATCGTTTGAGGGACGCTGATCCCGGTTCTCAGCATAACCATTTGAGGGACGTTGAGCCCGGTTCTCAGCAGTTTCGGTTCGATTACTCCGGGCAGACTGTGAGGACCCCGGCCTTAATCTTATTACTGGTAATATCAGCCTTGGGCATCGGGCCTGGTTAAAAAAAAAAAAAAAAAAAAAAAAAAAGCCTTATCACATCTGTGATGCGCAGGGGGTTCCGAAAAAATAGCAGTCTCCCGACTGTTGTATACTAGCCCTCCTAAATTCCTAACTACCTTGATGATTCGGGCGACCACTTCTTCGTCAGCTGGCCCGGTTCATCACCTACTCTACTTCGCTGCCTACCGCATCGCTATGGATCTCCCCTCCTATTGTACACCTGATCGGAAGGCCCTTTCATCATCAACTGGTCCAATCAGATTTTTTATTTTTTTTTTATTTTTTTTAAGAAGCGCGTTTTGTCGCTTGACCTTGTAATTAGAACAGAAAAGGAAGAAGAAGATTGCAAAAAGAAGAAAGAGATCAGGGGAAATGGTCGATCTCCGGATTAAGAGGGGGAGGAAGAGGAGGAAGAAGGGCTGCCAGCTCAGCTGGAGTAGTCGGCGCCTCCACCTCATCGAAGTGGTATTGGACAAAGGAGGTATAGAGAAACGCCCCCAGTACGTGTGCAAAGACGTGTGGTGCCAGACCAGCAGTAGTCGTACAACCCATCGCCAAACAGTGCGATTCTGGGGACCTGTCACCACCAGATGGGTCTCGGTGTATGGCCTTCGCTCCCTCTTGAGCACCGCGATGATGAGGAAATGATACATTACATTCACCCGCTGCTGGCTGGCCTCGTAGATGAGCGTTCCTGCTAGTTCGGCCGCGACGCATCCTTCAAATAACGGCTCCAGATATGGCTCCCATGCAGGATCAGGGCGCGAAGCCCCTTCGATTGCTTCGATCCTGATGGTTGCAGGCTCCACCATGAACGCGACATCCGTCGAGTGGACCGTCCAACTCAGAGGAACTGCTAAGGTCAATATGGCCGGGGCACGCCTGGGTGGCTGGCAGAAGCGGAAAGGTCCTGCGAGGATGGGGTGTCCGGGTGTGGGATATGGTACTCTTCCCACTCCTCATCCTCCTACTGGTGCTGATGGGCCAGCTCCATCAAGATTGAGGACGGGAAGGAGCGGCGGCTGAGGTGTCGGCTCTGGAGGGTTCCCGTGTATCCGAAATTTGCTTGTTTCTGCTCCTTCCCTCGGCGGAGGTCCCTTGATCGGTGTCGCCTTGCTTTCTGGAACGGGATCTGGCTTCTTCACCCGCCCGACCTTGTCCACCTCTTCTCCAGGTCCCACTCGTCTTCCTTGCGCTTCTAGCGATGGCTGGCGACATATCTTCTTGGGGGTCTTCCTGAGGGCCCTCGGGGCTACTGGCTTGGGGTAGGATGAGGATGGCTGCAGCAACTTTCGATCAGCAATGCTCACCACCTTTTCTCCCTCCCGCACGATATAGTCCGGTATCACCGCTGCGTGGTAAGATCACCGCCGCCGACACCGTGGAGTCGATGCTGTTCGCAGGCGGAGTTGGAGATCCTCTTCTTCGTTGGCGATCACTTGCGCGATAAACAACAACTCGATATGAATGAGCTCCAGCAGTCCCGACCTGCTCGTCTCGATCTCCCCGAACAGGCATAATGCCACCGTGCCGTCCTTCTTCTCCGGCTTAGGCTGCGAGATGACGTAGTACACTTGCAGGTTCTCGACGATGTTGTGATCATCGTATGACACGGCAAAGCGGAACAAGCCCAACACCACCGATCGATACAGTGCGTGGTGCAATTCCACGTGTCCTCCTCAACTTGCGGCAGCAATTGCACGTTGTCCAGCTCCACCAGGTACTCGGGAAAATTTTGCATGGGGTAGGGGCTCTCCGTGAGTTGATAGGGGAGGGTGGTGTAAGAAAAGAACGGAGGCATTTAGTATGAGGGGGCAGGGATGGCTTTGATGTTTAAAGGATCAGCGGGGGGGGGAAGCGCCGACAACTGAGGCACAAGTGCTAGCGGTCCGTCCGGCGTCCGTCGGAACAGTGCGTGATACGGTGTGAATTGATGGCCCCTTCCCTGCGCGCGCGCCACCGATCTTGCTACCTGCACCGCGTACTCTCGCAAGAAGTTCCACACCGGTTCTGGGGTGTCGATCGTCCAGGAGCGTCAAGTCGCCGATGAAAGTGGCAACGTTGTGCACGAAGTTGGTGGCCACCTAGAGCGTGTGGAACTCGATGAACACCCTGGTGGTTTCCTGACCAGGCGTCGATTCAATGATGATCGGCAGTTGCGGTACGACGTCTGGCAGGTAAATGTACTCGAGCCCAGCATCATAGATCTCGCCACGTCCTCGCCCTTGAGCGAACGAGTAATCTATGCGGGGGTGTATGTAGACGTCACGCAGCTGCTTGGTCGGGAAATTAGTAGGTGTTCATCGAGTTCAGCGCGCTCCAGGAGGCCGTCAACTTCGCACACAGCGTCGCCACTTTCATCGGCGAATTGATGCTCCTGGACTATCGACACCGAGAACCGGTGTGGAACTTCTTGCGAGAGTATGCGGTGCAAGTACCGAGATCTGTGGTGCACGCGCAGGGAAAGGGTCATCGATTCACACCGTATCACTCACTGTTGCGACAGATGCCGGACGAACCGCTGACACTTGTGCCTCAATTGCCCACGCTTTTCCCCCCGGCTGATCCTTTAAACATCCAAGCCATCCCCGCCCCCTCATACTCAATGCCTCCCTTCTTTTCTTACACCACCCTCCCCTATCAGCTCACAGAGATCCCCTACCCTATGCGGAATTTTCCCGAGTAGGTGGAGCTGGACAATGTGGAGCCGCTGCCGCAAGCTGAGGAGGATGCGTGGGAATTGCACCGCGCGCTGTATCGATCGGTGGTGCTGAGCATGTTCCGGTTTGCCGTATCTTATGACGATCACACGTCGAGAACCCGTAGGTGTACTTTGTCATCTCGCGGCCTAAGCCGGAGAAGAAGAACGACACAGTGGCATTATACCCGTTCGGGGAGATCGGGACGAGCAGGCCGGGACTGCTGGAGCGCATTCATATCAAGTTGCTGTCTATCTCACAAGTGATCGCCAGCGAAGATGAGGATCTCCAACTCTGCCTGCGAACAGCATCAGCTTCGCGGTGATCTTACCACGCGGCAGTGGTACCGGACTTTATCGCGCGGGAGGGGGAAAAGGTGGTGAGCATTGCCGATCGAAAGTCGCTGCGGCCTCCCTCATCCTACCCCAAGCCAGTAGCCCCGAGGGCCCTCAGGAAGACGCCCAAGAAGAGACGTCGCCAGCCATCGCCAAAAGTGCAAGGAAGCCAAGTAGGACCCGGAGAAGAGGTGGACAAGGTCGGGCGGGTGCAGAAGCCAGATCCCATTCCAGAGAGCAAGGCGACACCGATCGCGGGACCTCCACCGGGGGAAGGAGCGGAAACAAGCAGATCTCGGATACGCGGGAACCCTTCGGAGCCGACACCTCAGTCGTCGCTCCTTCCCGAACTCAATCTTGATGGAGTCGGCCCATCCCCCCAGCAGGAGAAGGAGTGGGAAAAGTATCATATCCCACACCCGGACCCCCCATCCTCGCAGGATCTTTCCGCTTCCGCCAGCCACCCAGGCGTGCCCCGGTCATTGACCTTAGTAGTTCCTTTGAGTCGGACGGTCCACCTGATGGATGTCGCATTCATGGTGGAGCCTCCAACCATCAGGATCGAAGCGATCGAACGGGCCCCGCGTCGTGATCTTGCATGGGAGCCATATCTGGAGCCGCCATTTGAAGGATGTGTTGCAGCCCGACAAGCAGGAACGCTCATCTACGAGGCGGGCCAGCGACCGAATGTAATGTACCACTTGCTCGTCATCGTGGTGCTCAAGAGGGAGCGAAGGCCATATATCAGGATCCATCTGGTGATGAGGGGTCACGGGAATCGCATGGTGCGACGACGGGTTGCACGGGCTACTGCGGATCTGGCACCACGCGCCTTGGCACACGTACTGAGGGTGTTTCTCTATCCCTCCTTTGTCCAACACCACTTCTGACACTTCAATGAGGTGGAGGCGCCGACAACTCCGGTTGAGATGGCAACCTTTCTTCCTCCTCTTCCTCCCCCTCTTAATCCCGAGATCGACCATTTCCTCTGATCTCTTTCTTCTTTCCGTTGTCTTCTTCTTCCTTTTCTGTTCTATTTACAAAGGTCGCGTGACAAAACTCGTTGTGTAAAATAATAATAATAATAAAAAAAATTCTGATCGGGCCAGTTGACGATGAAAGTGTCGCCCGATCAGGTGTACAATCGGAGGGGAGATCCATAACGATGTGGTAGGCATCGAAGTAGAGTAAGTGATAAACTGGGCCAGCTGACGAAGAAGTGGCCGCCTGGATCATCAAGGTAATTAGGAAATTACGAGGGCTATACAGCAGCCGGGAGACTCCTATTTCTCCGGAACCCCCTGCCCATCACAGATGTGATAAGCCAGGATCCGCACTCGGCGGTTCCCCGTACCCCTAAGGGAAAATCCCACGTGGAACCCGGAAGTATGGATTCAAGATAATGGGGGAAAGCGATGTTTCATTTTCCTTTTTCTTTGTCCTTTTTGTTTAAAGGGAGTGGGGGTGGAATAGAAAATGCAATTTGGGTCTGGCGTAGCAGGGTAGCGGCCGCGCCAAGAAATGCAAGAAACAGTTGGGACTTAGCAGGAGTAGGAATTTTGAAATTTGGGGGCGCGGCGGTTTTTTGAATTTTTGCTCAGCGACTAAACGTGTTCCCCCACTCTGCATCCCCGCGCCATCTTGCCTTGAAGTTCTTGCTGGGTCATCTCCCTCCTGCATCTTGCCTTCTTGCTGGGCATCTCCCTCCCGCATGTCTCTTTGTCTTCCCTCTAAGCGAAGTCGGATCACCCCTTGTCCTTTCCCTACGAACGATTGGCTGTCTGATTGGGATGGTCGGGGCAATGTGGTGGTCATGGGAAGCGCACCCCACTTGGACGACCACCCCAATCACGCAAAACATTCGATTCGCCTCCTTCGACCCTTCTTGAATGTCTGCCCTTCTTTTGTCCCGACCATCTACACCTTGCGCTTCGAGCAGCCTCTCCGCCGCCTTCCTCTCTATAAATTCCTGAAATCCCTTCCTCTCACTCTCTTTGATCTCGGTTGCAAACTGCGCAAGCTATGCGCGAAGCTCGGGGCGCCGGAAAGGATCGACGCGCCCCGTGGTGGGCGGAGTGATGGCGGGTGGCGGTGTTAGCGGTAGACTTGGGGTGAAGTTGGACGGGCTGGGCGGTGGTGGCCCTGGTGGGGATCAAACGCCGACAGCGGCAGGGCCCTGTGTCTATGGTTGTCGGTGGTTTTATCGGATTGGGAACTGGGCCCAGAGCGGGCAGTTGAGAGAATTTCATATTTTGAAGACGAAGCTTTTTCTCCATTGGTGCTTTGTCCCTGTGTGATGTGTGCATGACTCCAAAGGTTGGGTAATCTTTTTTGCATGTCGGGTACGAAAGTCTATGGATGTTGAATGGTTCATTGAAGACTCTATGGGTATGCGTGTGTGTAGGCGCCTCTCGGCCGGATGAGCGAAAGCATCGAGGTATCGAGTGTCGATTGCTTGTATTAGGGCATGAATGCATCTGTCCTTCCCGTCTCCCTTTCTTTTTTACTATTTGCGCGAGTGTGTGTGATACGCGCCAACCTCCTTTCGCCGCCTCTCTCTCTCTCTCTCTCTCCCTCCGGGTGCTCGACACTGCGTTGAGGTTGATGATACCGAGAAGAGACGGAGAAAGAAGGCTGGGCGCATCCTTCTTCAAGGCATTCGTTGATCTTTGCATGGAGTCAGGTTTCGTCTCGACGGACGGAAGCACGGGCCATCGCCCGAGCTCGGACCTGGCCTCAGAGCGTCGCAGCGCGCTTCCGCCCTTCTCGATTGCAGACGACGATGGCATCTACTGCGATGCGGATGTGCGGATCCTGCTGCGGCGCACTGAGCCAATCCACCTTTATAACCCGACCCAGGCATGCCATATAGGTGGGAGTGGGTTTGCGCTGATTGGGTGATTTGCCTCCCCACCTTTGATTTTGTCGTTCACCGGCCTCATGGTGTTGCCTTGGTCCACTGTGCACGCCACCTGGCGACCTTGGTTTAATTGTCACTGGTGTTGCCAGGGAGACTCGTGCTTGTGGCGACAGTTGGTCCTGGGGTACGAAGGGGCTACCCGATTCCCCGAACTCTCCCGTAACGAGGGCTCGCTCTCGGCCCATTTCATAACCTGGGTTCCGTCCACCTGTCCGACCCCGGGTGAGCCTGTGCCGCGCCGTCCGCACGGACTAGACGAGTCCGACAATGAAGCCTGAACCTGTTTTCGGGGCCTCCACCCCCAAGGCCCGCACGGACGCTGTGCCTCGGGGAACGAAATTCCGCCCCCGTCCGCTTTGTCTTTCGTCTCCTCTCCTCTCGTCGGTTATTTTCTCTTTTTGCGAAAAAGGATGACGATCGGGCTGTAGGACACCGTCCTCCCATCATCCGCCGTCAGCGACAGCCCAAATCCTCGCCCAGGCACCTCAGGCCGAAGCAAGAGTCCCCCGTTTCGTCCGGATGACTCAAACCCCATGGCCAAAAATCCTTGGCCACAACCCTACTAACTCTGATTAGCATCCGAAGTACGGAGCACTGCGTGGGGCGTGAGGTTTGTGCATCATACACAGGTACCAACCCTCCATCCCTCTGGGTTAACCGTAACGAACGAGAGTATCCTGCAGCAGGAGATGACATGGGCCCAAGTCCCACTTACCCGAATTCTTAATTTTGACCATTGATTGGGAAGATCAACCGGCAAGAATGAACTATCGGCGTAAGTGGGACTCGGCCTCGGCCGGAGGTTCTATTCAGGTGAAGGTGGTAGTACTATAGCCTCATATGGTCTCAAACTTTCGCCGTTTCTTTTTTTGTTATGATCCTGGCTAATTTCGAGATACACATTCATCAGATAGTACAATGCCGTCCACTTGCAAAAAGAAATGAATGAACTTGAGAGGAGAGAGAGGGTTAGGAGAAGAAGAAGAAGAAAGAAAGAGGAAGAAGATGATGTACACCAGCATAGACCAAATTATGAGAAAGCTCTTCTTCTTCGCCAATCACTCTCCTCCTCCTTATCTCCTCCTCTCTTATTCACACAAGAAATAATAATACAATGTTGAATGCTGAACCAGAATCAATGTCCGAATCCCTCTTCTACTGCAGATATCACTTGAGGTCCACCATAGCCATGGCCGCCTCCCTCCCTCTTCACTCGCATAGGCCGAGGCTATGGCAGACTACTCGGGCCTTGCCCTGATGTTCAAAGGACAACGCAAAGCAGCTATGGCTGCTGTAGCTCAGGCCGCCATGCCTAGCTCTGCCTCGAAGCTTCTTGGTGTAGCTCTACCCCAGCTGGGGCCTTCTTGCTGCAGCGCCTACCAGGCTACCAAGGTGATGAAGATGTCTGCCACCATAGCCAGGTAAGTACCTTTGACGCTCCTCCCCAGTCCTGTCCTTCTTCCTCCTCTGTGTCCTTGCTCCTTCCCCAGCAGCGCTGCTCCAAGCTAGCGCTGCTCCAGCCAGCGCTCCAACCAGTGCGTCGCCAAACTTGCACACAGACAATGAGCCTGGGATCTTCGCCCGGCCTGGAGATATAGCGGCCTGCTTACCTCTTGGGCGGTGAGTTCCAGGCCACTCGGCCTTCCAAGCGACCGGTACCTCCTCCCTTTCGGTGGGAAACATCATCGCAGACTCTGATATCGCCCCTACAGGCCCTAGACTCGGACTAGTTGGACTGGTACCCGCCCAGACCTAGCCTACAACTACTGGGCCTCTAAAAATGCCAACTTGTCTTCTTCTGCTCGGCCTCAAGTACCCGGCACATCTACATCTTCAGGGTGTGGTACCGGTCTACCTGCTACTTGAGTGTTTCCCCGCTGCTTCAAATGTTGTGGGTCTCTTCCCCCGCCACTTGAGTGTTTTCCCCGCTGCAATCCTCAATGTCACGGCCACAGATAAGTACCGGCCCTGCCGGCCCAATGAACGAACAAGTGCCGTTGCGGGTCACACACACACTCAAGCCAACACGATCTCAGACAGGCATGCATACCAGCAAGTGTGCACACACACAGACTTAGAGAACTCAGTAGCAAGCAGGAAACTCAGCAAGGCATTCAGCCTATGAGCAAAACTCAGAAATCGGCTGTGTCTCAGTCCGTGTTTGGTCAGGTCATCACAGTGCCACTCAGAAATTGCAGTGAAATTGAAACTTCAGGAAAGGGTGGGCAGGTTACTACAGGAGACATCATGACAGTGCAGCAATTGCAGATAGACAGGGCCTGGCTAGACCCATGAAATATAAATGAAAGTAGCCCCAGAATCAGATTTACCGCACAGTCAATCTTCCTCCTGGAGAGTAACTGAGTATTAAGTAATGCTATCTGACATGTAGGCAGACTCCCAACTTGAAACTTAAAAATTGCGACATACAATTCGGGCAAGAGTCAATAAAGAGATGGTAAAGTGAAATCACAAAGGAGATGAAGATTCTGAAGTGAAATCACAAAAGAGGTGAACATGATTCTGAAGTGGAATCACAAACATAGGGCGGAATCGCGCACGTAGAGTGTACTCACACCACTCATAATATTATGCACGCAAAAGATCGGACAGAAGCAGGAGTCTTACCTTTTGGTACTAAAGTCTCTAGACTGTACATATTGGGACGCTGGGCCCATTTCCCACAGCAGAAGACACGGCCCACGAATGGACTGGACTCACTGGAGCCCCTGACCAAATGATTGCAGTTCTAATACCCTGGGCCCGGGTCCCACCACCAGCACCATTGAGTTTACTTATTAAGTCAAAGGTGCGACACAGATAAGTCCACATACTTCAAGGGGTTGCAGCCTTCTATTCGGGAGCATGGACCGCTGGATGTATCTGGTCTCAAGATAAGTCCACATAACTTCCAGGGGGTCCAGCCTTTTAAGAACACCAGACGCTCAGGAGCAGCAAATTTGGATGAGTTGTCGGTTCGTTCGAAAAATAAAAAATGTCCATTTTGATGAAATGGCAGTTACTCCGTTGGAAAGGTTATTCATAGGTGTCACGGTAGCTTGGGTTGCTGGTGAAATCTGACTGTCGCATTTGAGGACTGAAGAGGCTACAGTTG
>BFEA01001117.1:51700-65469 GCA_003427395.1 Chara braunii
TTTTTTTTTTTTTGGCAAGGACAATTCTCCAATCTACTCGTGGGGAGCAGCACGTGCTGGGAACCGGGCCCAGCATCCCATCAGAAAACATATTACAGCCATGCTCACCTTATGGAGAGAAAGAGGTCCGCGGAGTCCAAACCCCTACACCACTCAAATGGGAGGAGATATGATGGCAGCCGCTATTCGGCCATCCACAGACAGTGGATCATACGGGTCTACCTCTCTCCTTCAAGGGTAATGCCAAGTGGAAACGATGGGTGGAGAAAAGAATTTACAAAGTCGGGGATTTATGGGACAGTTCCACTCGGTCATGGCATTCTCAGGACTCTCTCATGTCCGAGACGGGCCCGATCACAAACATGGCCCAATGCTTACAAGTGATCCAAGAGTCCATCCCTTTAGCTTGGGTCCAAACCTTGAAAATGGGCCCGCGTCTTGCCCAGAATGAGTGGGTAGGGACGGAAAACTCTTTGGCCCTACCAATGGTTCTGTATAATGTACAAAGCCTGGTTGATCACCATGTCACGCTTCATGCGTACTGTCCTACGATGCCAGGGGCCGCATGGTTTACACTATACTGACAAGAGCAGTTGGACACGCGGCTGCCGCTGTCCTCGGAGTCCCTCGTTAGAATCGGGGTGGTGGGGAATCAAAAGGATGGCCTATTCCAATATGAACCCTCCACCCCGCTGCACCAACTCCCTTTCGACCCGTCGGAATGGGAATGGACACGGGGAGGGTCTCAAACAATGGCCTTGTGGCAATACACTGTCACAGTGAAGAAGGGCTATAGGGCAGCGCATAAACCGATTAGGACCGAGGATCAAATCGCTAAGCGCTGGGAGAGAGACTCCCCGCCGGGGCAACAGGACTTCAGAGACTTCCGCTGGTCTGCATTCTCTCACATCCGGCCGACCAGTCACAGAGCCCTTCAGTGGCAAATAATACATACGTGCCTACCCACTCCGGACTGGATTACATCACGATTTGACCTGGAGGAAAAAGGAGTGTTGTCCCCACTGTGCTCCAACTGCTCCCACACACTGCCTAACAAAAGAGCCACCCTGGAGCACTGCTTGTTGGATTGCCCTATGGTGATCCAACTGTGGACTCCGAGCTGGTGGGATGCAGCGTGGCACTACCTTACGGAACAACACCTCCCCTGGGAGGTGTCCAGTGTCCACCCTCCTCCTAGGAGCCCCTCAGGGTGGGGCCGAGAACTGCTCTCCGTTTACGACTAACCTGTTCGCATACTCCAGACTCACTGGCGTGCTCATGGCAGCCTGGAGGATGCGCTGGTCCTATGAGAGAAAACAGCACAATTTCGGCTACATGCAAGCCCGGTCGTCACTGCCAAAACTCACTCGGCTTGCACAGAACTGCAGAACCAGCTGGCCACTGAGCTGGATACTGGGAAAAGATTGGGACTGCGTAACAGATTTGCTGAAACTTGAACTTACCCAAATAAGAGACTTTGTAGTCTAAACGATGATCACACCCTCACATGGCATCCCTGGCTTGATGTACCACTTTCAAGTCTCCTATCAACCAACTGACTTTGTCCTCGTCCAAAGTTGATCACCGGTCCTCCCTTTCCCAAGCTCTACACCTATCCCCTCCCTTTGCCCCTGGCCGTCCCCCCCATGCCCCCTCCCTGCCTGTCTATCTGCCCCTCCTGCCCCTCTCCCCCCCCCACCTCCTGTCCAACACTGATTACACACACACATAATACACCCAACAGCCGGTCTTGCCATTCCCTCATGACCTCCACCCCCCCTTCTGTCACTAAGCCAGCCAGGGCCTGAGTGCCTCACTGTTAGCTTCAGAGGGGTGGCCAGTGGAGTGAGAAGGGGCTGAAGAGGTGGCCAGTGAGATGGAGATAAAGAGATCAGAACTGGAGGCTTTATGCCACAGAGGGGCAACTGCCCTAAATCATTTCCAGTATCAGAGTACAAGAGCCACAGTACAGCATAGTCTGTCACATGGATGACATGGATGACATCTCAGGCTATACAGGCACCTCCAGTAGTGTCTGCAATCATGGACTTTGTTACTACGCAATTGGTTTTAACATGTATTGGGAAGCTGGACCCCATTTCCAGCAAGTGTAGGCAACCAATTTAGGCTACTGAGTAGTTGTGTAGGTCCACCTGCCAAACTTCCTTCTTCGAGGGTGGGCCATGCAGCTAGCAGTCGCTACGATATGATGTCTCTACATACAAGCAAACAAGCAAGCACTATGTTCAGGGACGCTGGACCCGGTTTCCAGCAGTTGTTGCTCCCCACCAATAAATGGAGCCTCCCTGAGAGTGTTAGTGGTGTCTGCTCTTATCAGCACCCCTAGCACCACCTCGGGCTGTTTTTTTTTTTTTTTTTTTTAAAAAAAAGGAAATGTATGCAAGGCCATTGAGATACGGGGGCCATTACTCGGCTTCGGCTAATAAGGCTGTAATATACACAATGTACACAATGGACAATGGAAACGGCTCACTGTACACTAACCTATACACCCACTTTCACTTACACATACATACTGCGCCTGCGCAAGGCTGTACGATACATGGAAGGATGGAACCCAGAGCATTCCATAGCCCAGTATGTACAAGCAGATAGAACATTCATTCAGCATGTCTACTTTTCAAAATATATATATATATATACATATATATCGTCACAAACAGAACTGCCCGGTGAAACCGTAGGCAGAGAGAGAGAAGAGGACAACAAACGAGGGGCTGTGACAAACTGTTTCGTCGGAGTTATATATATACATATATATATATATATATACATATATATCGTCACAAACATATATATATACCGGGCAGTTCTATTTGACGATATATATACATCGTTTGTTGTCCTCTTCTCCCTCTCTGCCTACGGTTTACCGGGCAGCTCCATTTGAATATATATATATGTATATATATATATATATATATATATATCAGCCTCCTGATGAGTCGGTGAAACTCCGACGAAACAGTTTGTCACAGCCCCTCGTTTGTTGTCCTCTTCTCCCTCTCTGCCTACGGTTTACCGGGCAGTTCTATTTGACGATATGTATATATATATATATATATAAATAAATATGTATAGGGACGCTGGACCCATTTTCCAGCAGGTGATGCTCCCCACCAATAGATGGCCCCCCCCGAGACTGCTAGAGGTGTCTGCTTTTACCAGCACCCCTAGCATTAACTCGGGTCATTTGAAAAAAAAAAAAAAAAAAAAAAAAAAAAAAAAAAAGAATAGTTGAGAATATGAGACTAAGACCGTCAATATAGCTTTGGAGCACTGAAAAACTTCAGAGTCTTAAAGAATTCTGATAGCCACAGACGGAGAGCCATAGAAGTCTTCAAAATACTCAAAGCCCCCAGGGACCCCAAACAGAACCCTCTACGATCCTCCAACCCTGTTTTATTCGCTGTCGAGCTCGTCCAGGCTTCACACCCCCACCCTGTTAGGTTAGAAGGCAACACGACTCACCCTGGCTCCGGCCAGCGTCGTGTGACGAACCAATTTCTGTTCCGCGCGATCTTCTGCGCGATGACAATGAGGGGTCCTAAGATGGGAAGGTTGGGCCAAGTTCGGGAGATCGGGATCGAAGGGAAATTGCATCGATGTCCTCGCTTCTTCGTCCTTTTGCGTCGTTTCTTTTCGGATGGCTGGGTTCAGGGCCGGGCAAGTCCCGAGATGGCCGATTGAGTGGCTGCCGCGCCGACAAAGGTGCGAATAAAAATGGTTGACGTCGCTTCTTTCTTGTTCTGTTGTTGGGTTTTAGGCGCGGAGGCCGCGCGGGAATTTTGCTTCGTTCCTTTTTTAGTTTCTTTTTCGAATTTTGTCGAGCCTCGATGGCTCTCGGAACTTCGTATTTTCTTTTCGGAATCTGTGTTTCTTTTTGCATCAGCTAGGAATTTAGGAATTTAGGAATTCGGGATTTCTTTTGCCGCACGCTGTCTTTCTTGCGCGCTTCTTTTTGCGGCTACAACGAAGCTCTGATTAGTCGATGCCCTTAATCTTGCAAGTAACTGTAATTTTTGGGCAGGCGCCATTGTAACTGTATCTCTCTTCTTGAGCTTCGTCTTTCCCGCCCTCTCTTCCCTTTTTGTTGTGCCTAGCTAGCCCGCGGCCTGCATGATCGGATCGATGCGTGGAGAGTGGCTACGACACCCACGCCGCAGTCTGGCCATGCAGAACGTAGGCACTCCCTCTCCTAATCTCCTTTCTAAGTCCTTGCAATTCCGTGTTCTTCGCGCATGCATGCACACTATAAATTCCTGCTGCGCGATTAGATAGCTCTCTTAACCAGTTGTTGGAAGCTCGGGGTAGCGCGATCAGTGAGGGTCAGCTCACGAGCGTAGTAAGAGGTGAGTTGAAGTGGGAGTCGGGCGACCTGACGAGCTGGTGCCAAATACGAGGGGTTGACGCGTGGGGCTACGACGGACTGTAGCGCACGGGCGAACCTGACGGGCGCAGGAGGACTAAGGGGGGTGACGACTTCGTGGGTTGGTGCGTGACGACGGATTGTCCGCATCGGAGAGAGAGAGAGAGGAAGAGGGAGCTGAGGTTGATGGATGTGGATTTGCAATTTTTGTTGTCTTGTCTCCCTCTTTGCTTTTGTATATAAATTTTGATCTCGTCTCAGGGCGACTCGCCCGTTTTCTTTTGCTTTCGGAATCCTTGTCTTGGTTTCAGCCCACACTCGTTTTGCGATTGGTCTTGATCTCGTTTATTGTGTGCTTTGTCGAATGGATGGATGAGTGGGTGTTATGTTTGTTTGCTTTTCTTTTGTTTGGCCTTTGCCTTGCTTGCCATTTTCGATACACTTATAATCATAGCAGAAACCCTTGTGTAGTCGTCATTACCGCTTCCCTTATTGCTTATCCCTTTGATCCGTCGTTGTTGCTGCGATAACACCTTGCATACTCGGGAATGATTGCTTGCGGGACCATGGAGTGATTGGATGATGGGGCAATTGTTCACAGCACATGGCGATTTTGCATTAGTGTCATTAGATTCTCATTTTTTTCCAAAAACAAGTGAATACCTCGCGGGGATACGTGTAAGCGCGACCTGATCTGCGCAGCCTACACGTATCCACGCGCGCCGATCCAAGACTGTTGACGAACTTGACATATCCGGTATCGGGTAGGCAGGAATTTCCCTCCCCCGCACCTAAACGGACAGGAATTTCCGAATCACATCGGGAAAATTCCCCTGCCGGTTAGATGCGTGAGAATTCCACTACCCCACAATGACAAGATGCCGAGCTCCTGGGACTCGGAGTACTTCGACCCTTGGGTGAGAGAATGTATTAGGCAAAGATACTCGGAATTCCCCTGCGTAGCTGAGAATCGATTGTGCCCCAGAGAGTTTCACTGTGCCGTAACCAGCGATCCGAGGTGCCCCAATTACCCAACTACAGAGAACACGCAATACTTCACATCCCCTGGCTTCGTCGTTATCTCTACCAATTTCCCTCCCTTCCGTCTCCTCCTTCCATATCACCAACTCACAGTGGTTCCGTGGAATTCCATCGCCCCGTATTCGCCCCGCACGCCTTGCGGAAATTGTCGGCGACGCAGCAACCGACGAGCTTCTGAAACTACGCGGCCTAACCAAAATGCGTGACGATAGACGCCACGCGTCTGCACCCGAAGGACCGACTCATCGAGATCACAACCGTCCCGGGTAGGCCCCTCTTCGAGCCGCCGCCACCAAAACAGACGGATCGGACGGCCTTGAATGCACCGCGCATGCCATCTGCCTTATGCTGCACGATCCCGACCGCCATCAGACCGGAAGCAACTCGCCCCTTTAGCTCTATTGCATCTATGCCCCTGAAACCTTGCCACAGGAGATCTTAGTTCCGACCTGGGATTCCACCCCCACTTCCCCAAAAATCCTTGGCACACCCCTTCTCGCAAGTCCAGGCCCACATTCCACTCAGATCAGGAAGTCGCGTCGGGCGTGAGGTTGGGCGTCACAGTCGTTCTGAAAGTAGCCCTTGGTTGTCCCTTGGAATGCCCAACCCAAAGCATCCCCAGATCTCTTAGGTACCTCCCAAAAATTGACTAAACAAAACATCAAAAATCACCAAAATCACAATGAAAATGACAATTCCCATTTCGTTCAAAAAATATAAAATGTCCACTTTGATGAAATCGCTGTTTCTCTACCAGGCCTCATGCTCCTGCTATCAACAGGTTACAGGGCAACGCCGCAGCACCGGCCAGCGTCGTTCTGGCATCGGACAACCACAGATCCTATGGGGCTCGTTCGACACTCCTCGGGCGCGTAAAATCCCCGAGGAATTGTTCGTTCCACCTATCCTCGGGGATGCAGTCGAAAAAAAAAGTGAAAACACTTCGAAGGAAATTCCTTGGGCTCCGAGGATTCCGCGTTTCATGGAGAGGAGCGGGCACATGGATAGAGAGACGTTACAACTGAGAATTTGGATCGTGGCAGCACCCTATTGGTTAAAGGCCTCAAACACATTTGATTATTTTTTTCTTTTCTTTTTTTCTTGTCTGACATCGTTCGAAGGAAATGTCCTCAGGCGACGTCCCCGAGGACAGGTGGAACGATGGCGGGAATTTCCTTGAAACCCCCAAGGAAACTTCCTTCGGCCCCGAGGACGCCCCAAGGAGTGTCAAACGAGCCCCTATGAACATTACTGCATCAGAAAAGCCTACAGTGCGTTGCTAGGAGCCCCTAGAATCTCATAGCATTCTAAAAACTACTGGGAGCAACAGAGAGCAGCAGACCTGCTTATAAAAGAGTGAAAATCAACTGAGATTATTCGGGAACCGACATGAACAAAACCGCATTACCCCAGTGCTATTCAGCAGAACATCCTTTTTTTTTTTTTTTTTTTTTCAGGAACAGTGTGCAAAATCATGAAGGCACAATAACCACGAAGTACAATCCATCTCCATTTTATTAAAAGAAAATAAAATAATATTCATTTGCTCTCTCTCTCTCTCTTTGTCTCTCTCTCTTTCTCTCTCTCTGTGCATCTCTCTGTCTCTCTGTCTGTCTCTCTCTCTCTCTCTCTCTCTCTCTCTCTCTCTCTCTCTCTCTCTCTCTCTCTCTCTCTCTCTCTCGCTCTCTCTCTCTCTCTCTTCTCTCTCTCTCTCTCTCTCTCTCTCTCTCTCTCTCTCTCGAACATCCTACAACTGCCTCAACTCCCTATCCTAGATGCCAAGCTCTACCAGGCCTCGCATCCCCAACAGCTGGGCTACAGGGCAGCGCGACCCGATCTTGGTCCCGACGAATGTATTGTGTTCATTCATTCCGGGTAGACTGTGAGCCTGTGTGAGGACCCCGGGGCCACTTCCCACTTACCCAAACTTTTTTAACTTTTTTTTTTTTATTATAGGAAAATAGCCCCAAACGTTTGATTTCTGACCCTAGATGCAGTCCATGATTCACGACTTAGGGTTGGCTATCCCCCTAGTACGTAGCTTAGGCTTGAGGCTGGCATAGCAGTTCCTTAGTACGGGATGTCGGGGGTGTCAGGAGATACTGCACCTTACCGCGGGGCCGGAACAGGCTCCAGGGCTTTACGCGGGAACGGAGGATCCCCAGCTCTCTGCCATCAAAAACACAATAGTAGTAATACAACGTAACACTGTGCACCCTCATGAAGACCTGTAGTCGCAAGTTCACACCTAGTTCCCGAAGTCTCCGTGCAATCGGGCTTGCGCGGCGTCTGCTTCAACTAGGGCTGAGCAGGGGGCTAGGTCTCTCTGCCTAGCCCAGGTGCCTGCAACCGTTGTCTGGTCAGGTCACCCTGCCAATATGGCAATGGGTGATGGTCCCGGGTGGTTCAGGTCTTCAGAGTGACCGAGTAGGACAGGGGGGGTGGGGGTGCGCCAGGTCAAAAATGATAAGAGGAAGGGTGGGTGGGGTCTTCAGAGGGGTTCAGCCGGACAACCGAGTGACCGGGTGCTGTGGGTAACTGTCATTGGTCTACTATCCCACCTCTACAACAACCTGGGCTTTATAAGAAAAAAAAAAAAAAAAGAAGATCAGTGGCCAAAAATGAAGAACCCAAGCTAGTGGGACTTGGCCCCCGGCCTTGTTTATAAGGGACGCAGGACCTGTTTTCCAGCAGGTGCAGCTTCCCACAAATAATTTGGAGTCATCCATAGGCATGCCTGGACGTCTTTGGTGCTCTTATCACCACACTTCTGCAGGATTCTTTTCACAAAAAAAAAAAAAAAAAAGAAACAGACTCAGGAGGAACCGCAGAACAGTGTAACACATTTGACATTTGGGACACTGGACCCGATTTCCAGTTGGTGAACCACTGCACCTGGTCCACCCGGCCTTTCTGGTGGGGAAGAGGGTGCCAGATTGGTGATCTGGATTTGTGCATACGGGGGTATTAAACCACCAGTACCTCGCCCAGCTTGAAAAAGCCGACGCGGTCGTTAACGCGCCGTATCGGGCGGGGTACCCACCGACGTGCAACCGGTAGTCCTAAAAAAACGGGCATTAAAAAAAAAAAAAAAAAAAAAAAAAAAAAAAAAAAAAAAAAAAAAAAAAAAAAAAAAAAAAAAAAAAAAAAAAAAAAGGGGAGAGGGGGAAAGGGAAAAAAAAAGAGAAGGGGGGGGGGGGGGGGGGGGGGGGGGGGAAAAAAAGAGAGAGAGAGAGAGAGAGAGAGAGAGAGCTCCCAACATTCAAATCAGAATGAATCTTCGGCGATAACGCAGAAGATTCATTCTGATTTCAACATTGAGAGAGAGAGAGAGAGAGAGAGAGAGTCTCTCTCTCTCTCTCTCTCTCTCTCTCTCTCTCTCTCTCTCTCTCTCTCTCTCTCTCTCTCAACCTCGCACAAGAATGAATCTTCCTCTTTCGTTTGGCATGTATGATTTCGGCTGTTTTTTTTTTTGTTTTTTATTTGCAGAAAGTTGTATGCTTTTTTTGTCTTTTTTTTTCCCGTGATGTACGACCAGTTGTCCAAGGCTCGGCAATAAAGTCCAAGGCTCGGGAATGATCGGGCTACCGGTAGTCCGAGCCTTGGACTCGATAGCTGGGCGAGGTACTGGTGGTTTAAGGGGACCAAAGGATGTCTTTCCCCATTAGGAACAACACAAACGTATGTTTATTCACACAAACAACTACAATGTTCAGGGACGCTGGACCCGCTTTCCAGCAGGTGCTGCTACCCACCAATAGATGGAGCCTCCCTGGCAGTGCTAGTGGTGCCTGCTCTTACCACCACCCCTAGCATCAGCTCAGGCTATGATTTTGAAGAGCTAAGCCTTTCAAAAACAATGAATGATGTAGGTACAATATTGCCAGCCCCCCTTTTGTTCGGGGCTGGGTTATATAATCCCAGGCCCCTCGTGGTCTTATAAAGGTGGGGTCTTCATGGTCATTTTTCCAGATGTAGGCCGCCTCTGTTAGTCTTTGGAGTTGTTTAGGGTGCACTGGCCATTAGGCAGCCGTATACCAGATGGGTGAGTAAAATGCTGTGCTGAGGGCCATTTGACTCCACTGGATTTCGAACCCAGGTGTGTACTTCATTTTATTTTATTTTTTTTCTCCCTTTTTTTTTTTTTTTTTTGGGGGGGGGGGCACAAATGCTCCAGTCTATTYGTGGGGAGCAATACGTGCTGGGAACTGGGCCAGGCATCCCATATAGAATTATACAAATGATTTGAAATACCAGGGCCATTACCTGATATCGGCTAAGAACAATCTGAGAACTATGAAACAGATTCTAGAAAATTTAGGAAAAACATGGATAACTGCGGTCCTATTGCTAGGCTACTCAAGCAGCACTTACTAAGTCAAAACGGAAAGCCACAGAAGCCCTTTGAACGCTCAGAACCCCTGGAATCCCCAACAAAACATTCTAAAAATCTCTAACACTGTCTTATTCCCTGCCGAGCTTTCCCAGGCCTCATGCCCCCATCCTGCTAGGTTACAGGGCAACAGAACTCACCCCAGCTCCGGCCAGCGTCGTACCGACAGCAACCCTTGGTTTTCCCTTGGAATGCCCGGTCTAAGGCATCCCCAGCTCTCTCTACCAGGCCTCACGCTCCTGCTATCAACAGGTTACAGGGCAATCCCCCAGCTCCGGCCAGCGTCGTTCTGGCATCGAAAAACCGCAGATCTATGAATATAACAGCATTAAAAACCTAAAATGAGTTGCAAGAGGTGCCCAGAATCCCAAGGCATTCTCAAGACTTTCCTCATGAGATAGGGTAAAATTCAGAAAAATCCGAAAAGGCTTGGAAAAATATGAGAGCGGGGGGTCAAAAGTTTCGAAACTGAAACTGCCTACTATCCAAAACTCCCCCCCTCAACAGACGGAACGTCGGTCCAGGCTTTCAGTCCTCGTACCAGACCTCACTTGATCTCATACCCCCTTCTGCTAGGGTAACAGGGCACCACAACCCTCCCCAGTACAGCCCAACCTAGTGCTGACGGACAGGAAGTGCCTTCCTCCCTCTACATCTCCCTTAGCGGCAAGCCCCTGACACAGGTTACAGGGTCAATACCCCGGCGCCGGCTACGTCGAAGGGTCTGGTTATGCCTTCCACCTTCGGCATAACTCCACAAGCCTCAAGCCCCCCTTAGGTCACAGAGCAAAAGTTCCAGCACCGGCCTGTGTCATCCCAGCATCATCCTTCTAACCTACTTACCTTAACAAACAACCTTCCTCTATTGAGATCCCCCTTACTACCTTCCATCCTCCAATTCTAGCTCCCCCCCCTTCCCTCCTTTTTTGAGATACCAGGGTCATTACCTGGCTTCGCCTAAGAAGAAACAGAAAGATAGGAAAACGAAATCCACCCACCATCCAGCTTCTTCCCCGCACCGCAGAGGGAGGACTACTGCCCCGACATTCAGTCGTACCAGAACTCGCTAGATCTCATACCCCCTTGCTAGGGTTACAGGACAACACCAACTGCCCCAGTACCGACCGAACTAGTTCTGACGGAGAGGAAGTGTCTTCCTCACTCGACAACTTCCTTAGCTTCACAACCCCCAAAGTTACAGGGTCACTGCCCTGGCATGAGCTACGTTGAACAAGATGGTTATGCCTTCCACCCTCGACATAGCTCCAATAGTCTCAAGCTCCCCCTGGTTACAGAGCAACTGCTCCAGCACCGACCATTGTCACCCCACCCCGCCCTTCTAATAGACCTACCACCCTGAACTCCTCTGCCCGAGCACCACCCTGCTAAAACCAACCTTCCCCTTCCTGCTTACTGAATAACGTTTTAAGAGTTTTAAGAAATTTTCGAAAACTCAGGAAAATCAGATACCAACCTGAGAAGAAAAAAAGAATTAGGGAAACTTCACCTACATTCAAAAAGAGGACAGGAGGGGAAAATTATCCTTTCTTCATATGCAGGTTCTGGCATTCACCCGGGACTCCACAACACATAATAAGCTCATTGTGTGACCATCGAAGTTACTCCTTCCCTCAAAAAGCAAACCCCCTGTTCCTAAACTGTCCCCACCGGGAGGCACCCCCTCTCCTCTCGGTCCCAGTCTAGAACAGCCCATAAACGGACACTTCAACCCCCTAAATGGCATACAACTCCCCCTAGAGCATACCTCACAGGCTGAAGTTCCCCCTTTCCTTCTGCCCCACCCCCTCCAAGCAAGGCAGTCCTTGCATCCTCACACCCTGCTATAAGCAGCCACCCCCTTGCCTTCTCTCCCCAACCACCAGCGCTGATCCGACCCTAAATCAGCCTGGCCCAGAAAAAGACAATCCCTCAATACCGCCTCCCCCCCCTCCAAGGTAACACCTCCCACCTTGTGAAACCCTTACGGGGAGGGGCTCCAACCCTACAGGAGAACCCCACAGATTCACAAAGCAAGCCGCAAATATACCATACAAAGACCCAGACAAGCTTTGAAACACAATTAACGGAAAAAAACAATCAGAATCAAAATTTACAGCGATTGTAATCAAGACTAGGAAGTTGAGATTTGCACACTTAGATTTTTTCAAATAGAAAAATACTTTGGAAGCATACTTTAAAAAATTGAAAATTAGAAACAAAAATTAGGAAAGTTGTCTGAAACATCTTTTAGAAATTAAAATTTAAAAACGAGATTTGAGAAATCTATCTGAGATGTCCAATATTGGACTTACGAATATATAAAACCAAGAAAGTAATCCTGATCGTAGTTAAGGTCATCGTTAAGGGAAACAACTATGTACCAAAGAACATACTCATGAATAGGAATTGCACAAAACAATCACTGCGAGCAATATCAGGAAAACATCAATTAGAAATAATCCAATTCATACAAGAAATACTATCGAAATACTCTCAAAAAAAGTAATCAGCAAAAACATGTTGATCATCAGGCGAAAACAAATACAAGATCATACCCAGTTAATCGGGAAATCAGAAAATCCTGAAATATAATAATCAAGAAAAACATGTTGATCATCAGGCGAAAACAAATACAAAATCATACCAAGTCAATCGGGAAATCAGAAAATCCTGAAAATAGCGCACAAACCTAGAAGTACCCAACACACGACCCTCCCTTCCCAAACCTCACCTCCACACGTCACCGACCTTAAGGCATCTCGGTCGTCATTCGACCACTCCGGTCAGTTAAAGCTGAACGGTGACAACAACGGACCACAGCACGTTTACCAAAACTATCCACGCCACGTTGCGGAACCAGGCTGCTGAACCCGCCAACTTCCCCACAGGCAGTCCCAGAAGAGGAGAACTCGTGTCCTTCAAAAGTATTGCACCTTCTTGTAAAGATAAGCAGCAGCAGCAGGTTACATCTCCATACGCCAGGAAACTCGAAAACAACCCACCAAACCAAACCCCAACAACCACCTTCCACTGTCCCCAATACCTCAGCAGAAGTCCACCCTGCCCACACTTGATCCATCGCTGTCGCTTTCACCCCTCACAGTGCTCACACACCTTCTTCCTCCCCATCATCAGCTTCCCCCACCGCTTCACTCCATGACTCTCCATCTTCGTGCCGCCACCATCGTGTATCGGCTCCGCCACTCGTCGCAATCGGCCCATCGTGCTGACCCGGTTTCGCGCCTTGGAAATGTTGGGGTGCAGCGCTCCCGGTAGCGCTGCATCACTCTGCCAAGCCTCCGGATCCAGATTCTACCTCCGCAGTAGAGCCACAGCAGATGGTGGTTTGGGGGGTCTAGAAGGAGGAACCAGTCCGGTTATTCATCACCGGCAAGCATGGAAACTTTGGAAAGTACATAGTCAAGGATTATAAGTCTTAGAGCCGAAGCACCAGTACACCATACGTCGGCCCACGGGTGTCAGCACGAAACCCGCACCACTTCGGAGGCCGTGGATTTTTTTTTCAACGGTGCCTCCAAGTTTCACTTGTGGCGACAAGGGGCCGTGTACTTGCGGTTTAAACCACCAGTACCTTTCCCAGTGATCAAGTCCGACCCTCCAGCTACGGGTATGCCGAGCCTTGCGGAGCCTTGAGCTACCGAAGGCTACGGGTAGCAGGAAAGTCATAGTTTCTAAAAAGTTGGTAAAAACCAACAAACAAGAAGCTAAAAATGAAAATTTAAAAAGACGAACGAGATTCTAAAAAATAAATAAAAAGCTAGAGAGATTTATCCCCTTGGAAAAACAAACAAACAAGAAAGGGTAGAGAGAGAGAGAGAGCGCACGTGCTCGCGTGCGCGCGCGCGCGCGCGAGAGAGAGAGAGAGAGAGAGAGAGAGAGAGAGAGAGAGAGAGAGAGAGAGAGAGAGAGAGAGAGAGAGAGAGA
>BFEA01001117.1:82569-94128 GCA_003427395.1 Chara braunii
GGTCCCGGGGCGCGGTTTTGGCACTTTGGGGGTTCGTCGAATGCGGACCACCACCCCGTAGCCCCCGACGCGTGCACGCGCCCCGCGGGGTCGCGTTCAATTTATTTGTGCGCACGCGCGCGTTTGAACGTGAACGCGCGTTCACGGCGTTCATACGATTGCACAGCCGCCCCTTATTACACTCTCACTCTTGAAGGTGGCGCCGCTGCTGGTATTACCATTGGTTTTGCCGTGAACCACGGTAGAAAAACCGTAGAATTGACTCTCTCTCTCTCTCTCTCTCTCTCTCTCTCTCTCTCTCTCTCTCTCTCTCTCTCTCTCTCTCTCTCTCTCTCTCTCTCTTTCTAAGCCATAAGTCGCTGTACCTTCTCAAAACAACAGTAAAGATGACATTGTCAACAAGTAATCCCTCCCTTGAAGTTCCCGACTTGGCAACAGAGCCTGTGTTCCCTGACACACTAGAATCAACAACGACATCTGCTAAGCCTTCACAGTCTACACATCATATTAAACTAATCTAGCCTGTATTACAGCCATGTTCAGTATGTACAAAGAAAAATTAAACTTCAGCTTACAGCGACTGCAGAGTCACTCAGACTCACTCTACTGTCAGTCGATCCAAACCGAAGTTATGTAACCAACACTGAGTTTGAGTCGAATTATATTCCTGTTTCGGGAGAGAAACTCAACTTCGAGTGTAATAGCAATTATCCCACGGTGTGAACAATGAATCTCACCTATGATAGTTTCATACGGACAAGCTAACCGGGACACGTCTCAACTATCTGAATCTGCACCCGAGTGAGTCAGCCTTCCCACTTGTTCTTCTCTTTGTTGCAAACAAAGGTCGTGTGCTAAAGCGCATGCTATATAGCAGTGGCGACCCAATTCAATCCCTGGCTCAGCTCCATATCAAATTACAGGATACAGGTGCTACCTGTACAACCAAAATCGTGCCCGTACGTACTACAGCCAGATGAGAGAAGTCGACTAGGTGACAACCTAATTCCTTCCCCTGACACAACCCGACTGGAAGCACAGCCAGACTAGAAAGGAAGAAACAGGTTGTCGGCACAGTCCATATCAGACAACCAATGGTCGTGCACCTCAGCTATCTTAGACATGGGAAATCAAACTAATGAACAAACCAGCACCCAAGACCCGGTACAAACCCCCCAAATTTTAAAGAAGTTGGCACTCCCGCTCTTGAAACTGCCAATGCACTCCCACCATTACTGCATGTCGTCTCACTACCAACAGCGATGCCACCCCAGTAAGTTGCGTGTAGGGTTTGCCGCAGCCCCTGCAGGATGTAGTGAATGTAAGCCAAAAATATCGCCAGATGCGACCCAGGCGTGATGAATCCCGCTGTATCCTTGATATTCTAGACAGCACTCCCATCGCCAGTACAAGCTCTCCCACTGCTTGCAATGACGCTACTGCCATCCTTCACATGTTGAACCCCGACTAGCCGGGCAATCACGATTGGTCTCCTCGATGGCTCTCCAAAATGATCCAGATATGCTTCGTTGTAAGCTCCCAACATCCACGTGTCACTTCAGCACAGGCCCTCCCGAAACTGCCAGAGCAGTTGAGAGTTGTGTGTTGTGAACCTGGTTGTTTGTCATCTGAAGACCAACACTCACTCACATAGACTTCCAGGTACTATACCTATACATACACAGAAGGAAGGGAGAGGATGGGAGTATCACACCGCACAGGGTGATACAAACACAATGGAAGACTTAGCCATGCGATATGACAGAGTACACGGAAAGTGCAATTCACTCCTGGACCACAGAATCCTCACAACCAGTCACAAAGGAAAGCCGAGTAGATCACATCCCGAAAACAATGAAGCAAAGATAGTTCACACACAGTATTAACACTGTTTATTAAACTCAGAGTAACTGTTTTGAATTGTCTGAATAACCCAGAACTGTGATGTGCTGCTCAGAAATGAGCAGCGCGCCTTCCCCCAATCCTGAACAACCGCTATCACTACCCCTGAGTCCCTGAAACAACCAGCGCCACCCAAATACTGCCTCCAGAGGGAAGCGCCACCCAGAAACTGGCCTCTGAGGCCAAGCGCCTCTCACTGGCTTTCAGAGGATGAAGAAGAAGACCAGCGCCATAGTCTCTGATGATGATGAAGTGCCACAAGACCTCACGGATGGAAACCTGCAGCAGCACCACCTCTCCTGACAAAGATGATCTTTGAGGATGAAAGTTGCAGCTATGGCTGCAACGCCACACACCCTGACACCCTACTCCTGAGGAGGGTTCAGCGGGGCACCAACTTCTCCTGCCTCCAGCAGACTTCAGATATGCCAGACCTCTGAACAGCCCTGCATGCGATCAGAGAACAACGAAGGTCCCAACTATGGCCGACACTTCAAAGATCTGGCTATGTGTGTCTCCTCCAGCGCTGAAACTGTACCACTCCAGTTCATGAGTTGAGTCGTCGCGATGTGCATGGTACCCACTGCCAAAAGCCTCAAACAGTTTTTCCTCCAGCTATTCATAGTCTACCCTAGCCTAGACACGACCTAGAACGGACTGACTGGACTGACCGGTACCTTTTCAGTTCGGCCTCTACAACCTCTCCCTACCCGGGTATAGGCTATAGGACCGTCTAGCAGCATACGCCGATAGGCCTTTCTGGTCCTAGTGGTAGCCCGGATCTGATATTTGCAGTTAGGGTAGTTGTAGGAAACTCGACTTAGTGCGTGCCTGCAATTCTATGAATTTACAGATATGTCCCTGACGAATTTTCCTTACAGTCAGATCTTTCGGTTAGCCCTCAGCCAAACAAAATAACAAAACTAGCCTACCTATGTTACAGCCTCGGGTCGATGGGTCGCAGGCCGCAAAATCAGCAAGTCATTGCAGCCCTACCCTCCCCCGGAGTGAGGACCTCCAAGCTAGGAGTGCAGGCGTGCAGAGCCTCAGGGGTATTGTCCCCTTTTAGCTGCCTCATACTTGAAGACAACAGACTTGGTTGTCTTGAGGAGCTCCCTGCGTGTAAACCAGCGATCCTCAGTGTGAGGCTGGTATAGGAACGTTACAAGATACTGCATGTCTGGGCCTGTGCCCATCTCATACTCAATCGACTCCACTTCATATCCCTTCCCAGGGACCGGTGGACCGTATTGAGGGGGTTTGTCCGAAAATGCATCAGCTGAAGTAAAAGGCAACAACTTAGATGCATGGAAGACCGAATAGGTTTGTAGATGCAGAGGGACGTCAACATTATAGGATGGTTCGAAAAGATCAGCTCCCACTGTATCTAAAACCTGCCATAAACCCATACATCGTGGCGACACCTTAGGCGAAATGTCCTCCTCACGTGATAGTCAAAATTGAGCAAGCAAACTCAGCCACTTGTGCGAATAGTAGAAGGACAACTATGCCTGTTAGCCTGCTGGGTCGTAGCCTTTTGGGTTTTCAGCACGTTGTTACAGACGCATTCTATTTCCACACGATAATGCCTGGTGAACTTTGCGGTTTCAGATGTTAGTGTAGGGTAGCCTTGTCGATGATATCATCGAGAGGCTGTCGAGGTTCAGGGCTCCAGTGTAACCTGTAGGGTGTGAAACCAGTGGAGGAGTGGACAGATGTGTTATACACTAGCTGTGCAAGACTCAGATGTAAATCCCAGTCCTGTTGATCTGATCACACGACGCAGCAACTGAAAATGGATTTGGTTCATCATTTCAGCCTGTCCATTGGCTTCAGGATGACGACCATACGTCATATCCAAGTGTGAATGAAGGTAGTACTTACATTAGGACTGCCATTCATAATTGCAAAGGGGGGGATCTCGATCACTGACAATAAATGTGGGTGGTCCATGACTTCATGATGTGTGACCCACCTCTCAGGAAATGTCGCCTGAACGACAGGATGGGAAGTGGTTTGAGTAGGCCAAGGGGAGGTCTGCGTACGACCTTGTTCCTTTGGCATAACTTACGGGTTTCAACACAGTCCAACTTTCTAGAAGAACAAGTGCGACAGGGCCGCATATGATTTGAGGGCTCCAGAGTGACCGTGAGCATCATGACACTCTAACATAAAGAGTGTTAGCTTGCAATCCTCAGGAATGCATAGACACTCCTCACCTCTGCTGCAAGTATACAGCAGACCTAAAACCAGAGTGTAGCCTGGTTCAGAGGCAGTATCGGCCTGCAAGTTCCTCACGATAGGCCCAAAAATCAGGTCCTAGGGCAACAGTTGGGCAATGGTCTGACGAGTCTTTCCTCCAAAAGAAGAGAGTGTCAGACCTACGAGAGCCACTCGATTGTAGCATCCCTTTTTGTGCTTCAGTTCAAAGTTAAACAAGTCAATGAATTGAATGTAGCGGGCAAGCTTGTTATTGAACTTTCCCTAGAACTGTCATTTCGTCAAAATGGACATCTTTTATTTTTTGAACGAAATTGAAACCGAATTTTTTGGGCGAAAACTTGTCAAATGTTTTGGGCGAAAACTCGTCAAAATGGACCTAGTTTGAGACCAGGTAGTCCTGCTTGGAGTTACCTGGACTACCTGGTCTCAAGCTAGGTCCATGTACAACCAGGGGGTCTACCCTCATGAACAACAAATTTTGACGAGTTTTCGACCAAAAAACTCGGTTTCAATTTCGTTCAAAAAATAAAAGATGTCCATTTTGACGAAATGGTCGTTCTAGGACTTCATCCACTGTAGAGTGGAGTGATCTCAAAATATCATAAAGTGCCTGCCCAAGAGAAAGTGCTTTCAATGCTTGAGCGTTGATACAAGAGCATAAAGTTTTTTCTCATAGGTAGAGTCCTGCGACTTCTTGACTTTGATCTTTTTGCTCATATACTCTACAGGCTGCAGACCATTTCCCACTATCATGCTGAAGTACCGCTCTTACACCATACTAACAAGCATTAGTGGTTAGCACAAAAGGCAAAGTAGGGTGAGGTAGCTTCAACACAGGTGCACAAATCAAGGCGGCCTCTTTGAGACATGTAACGACCTACAGTCAGACGTCCAAAGAAAGAGAGTGTCTTTATTGGTGAGGTCAGTTAAGGTTGTTGCAATGGAGGAGAAGTTATTAATGAACTTACTGTAATAGAATGCAAGACCCAGGAAAGACCGGACATCACGAACTGTTAAGGGCTTCAACCAGTTCTGAACAGCAGCAAAGGTCTTCAATCCTTCTTCATGAGATGTAGGCCCTTTCCTGTAGCAAAAGACATCAGTGGACTAAAAAAGAAAACAAACTAGAAATTGAAAAAATCCCCAATACATGCTCTCAAGTAATACCAAAAACATCTGAACCGCTTTTTTCCTCCCTATATCCCAATACGCAACGAAATTCGTGATTAGAGTTTTTATTAATTACATGAAAATACAACAACTTTCTTAATCAGGGGTTCCAGTAATTCATAAGTCCAGATAATCAATGTAATCAAGGTTTACACAAATGACACATCCAAAAAACCTAAAAGGCAAAATGATGAAGGATGGAGAGTACAAAGACCAAGGACGAAGAGATTCTAGAAAATCCTAGAAGAGAAAACTAATTATCTCGTTATCCTAATGTGTATGCAAAATCGAACGTGCAAAAAACGAATTGCAAAATCAGAACCGCCAAGTTCGGCCCAACAACAAAACCGACCTAACAATGGAATCATCAAACCAGATAAAAATGAGAAAAAAAAAATATTTCGGGCGTCTAAGGTGACTTTCGATGACTGCGTCTTAATCGCAGCCTTACACGGCATACTCTGTACTAGAAAGTCAATTTGTCGGCAGAGATATAATCATGCGCCGACAACCTCACTCCCTGGCCAATCGATGATTAACCCACGTGGAGCGAAGTGCAAAGGGACGGATCATAGAGCTCAAAGTCTCAAGACTAGTCGCATCGATACGGATTCTGTCGCACTTTTCATAGTCAAGTCACTTCTGACGACCAAAAGTGCAAATGGTTGTCACGCAGGATTCTGTTAATTTTTACAATAAATAATTTAATTAATTAATGCAAATCCCTTTCTGCTACTTGCGTTCGGCTTCGAGCGAGACCCTTCAATTACGACCTACGTCGGTCCCCGGTCTTAGGAATTGTTAATTATGATTCAGAACAACAATAATCAAGTAAATAATAAAATTTGAATTAACTATGTCATTCACGTATAGAGTTTGTCAATTTAGGAAATTGAGAACTGTGACAAAATCAACAGAGAGCATAACATCAAGTAATGTCAATGAGAATGAATTAGGAATAACTGACTCAGTGCAAAGGCAAGATAATGAAGAAAGGTGATAACTCATAATAGTTTAAGGGAATATAGATGAAAAAACATGGCCAACACTCGTCAAGAGTCCTAACTCATTTGTCTCAAGTCTCATCCTTCATCTCTCGTTTGACAGTGTATCTTGTATGCCTTGATCCACGTTTATGTACCTTTTGAGATTGTGGTTTGGTGATATACAGTCGTCTAAAGTCCGTGATTCGTGAGTCTCGAATATGTTCATCCAAGGGCAAAGATTCGAAAGTCAAGCATAACACAAATTTCCTACCATAAAGTAGGAAGATACGGCCTTGAGAAGACCCCTCGTCTAAAATGTCGGAACTCTGATGATTCTGTCAGTTTCATAGTCAATCTTTGCTGGTGAGACATACCTTTTGGTTAGGTTAACCGAATCGCCCAAGTAAGAACCATCTATGAGGTAAAAAGAGACCGGAGGCCTAGGGTAGTCAGAGTATAACTGAGGACCAAAGCTATGAATCAACTTTGTTTCCCCGGGAAGCACTCTTGCTCTCTTCTCAATATACGATGTTGGTGTAACCCGAACTAAATCGAAGTGCTTACGAGTCTCTTTATTCCTCATATCTTCGATATGTCATTCTGCAAACTCAAGAAGGACAACAAAAATTGACAGATCTCCGAAACCGACTGCACCGACATACTGGTACCGGAAAACATCCTTGGAAGCTATCATGTTGAGATTGGTCAAGACTGACCCATTGACAGAAAATGATTGAATTTTACTCAAGTGTCGAGATAGATATTGAAGTTTTTCTGAATATCTATGATGAAAACACTGACTGACTGATGTAGATCTGAGAACAGATTGATAGAGACCTTATAATGATTAGTTCTGATTGTTGTTCTCTGTTGTGGAGGTATGGGATAACTCACTCTGAAACTGCCAAGTAGAACCGGACTGAGTTTGTGAGAGGATATCTTGAGGCCTCTCAAGCTCTGTCAACGGTTGCCTTTATAAATTGATATCAACAATGATGCTGAATGCAAGATAGTTGATTGATGTCTGCAGTTAGAGACGCTCCCGAATGTAGAGATGTTTGATGTAGGCTGAAGTTGATTGCTCAAGGGAACTTTGATTAGGATTCAAATGGGTATTGCTTTCGTTTAGGCTCACTGAGCGTCAATTACTTTTCTTACTCTTTGAGTGGTCTTAAGGGAAGAGACTGTGTCGTGCAGCTTCCCATGTGATCCATGGATATGAAACACATACTCTATGAACTCGTGCTGGTTCTTTACTCCCCAACTGCAGTGTCCCTCATTATTATTTTATACTAAATTTATAGTTTTCTATCTTTTCAAGCACTTTGACCTCCCATATATCTGCTTTATACTACTGGACTTTGCAGGGCATGACGAAAATATTTTTGCTTGTCATGCCATGACCATTGACTCCCCTGGACGTTTTTGGACTTCGGTTGAGTCCAGATACACCGAAGTCGAGAGACGTCGAGGGGTAGGGTATTTTCAAAACGTCGTACCAAAAATTTCATCAAATTTTGACCCAGTTTGGATTATAGATTTCATTAAAAATATATATATATTTCCAATTCGACGAAATCGCTGTTCTACAAAACCCGACCGACCGGGATTATGTGGCTAAAGGCGTGGTACTGGAACTGAAATCTAACTTTAAAGGCCTGGTACTCACCTCCTAAGAGAGTAACCCCGGTGAGACGCTTGTATTTTTCCCAGCTGTGTATTATTTGCGAAATTCAATGCACGATTTGTTCATCCGAAATAATGGCTATATTCCTATTGCAAGGGATCCAGGTGCACTTTCAACAACAAAGGAAAGTTTGACGCAGGAGGTTTTGCAAGGTTTTGCAGTGGGAAATGAAATAGTAAGGGCGTAGTACTATAGGGTTTGCCCATGCATTACCAAAGCATAAGGATTTGGATAGGTATCGTCCGATATGTCCTACGTACTCGGACAGTCGGGGGCTACAGGAGAGAGGTGTAAGCCGGTGGCGAAGGGCCTGAATCACCTACTCTTTTCGCTTCCTCAGGATGAACACTTCAATCTTAAATCATCGTAAAGTTGTGTTGCCATTGACATACGGCTGGACTCGTTCAACATAAAGTGTGCAAGAAGAGGTAGTGTAGCAACACCGATGGCATGATCATACGTTATCAAAACTATGTTTAGAAGATTACCTCACAATGAGATCATGCAGGCCGTTAGATAGATGATAAAGTACCTCAAAGACAAGTAGATAGATTATCAAGTACCACGGAGACAAGGGAAGACAGTACGTGTGTGTGAATAATCAGGGACGTGGCGCATCGTTTGGTTTTTTTGGAACTCGTGCGCCAAATTGAGTCTCTGGGCTCCCGACGCGCCCAGAGACGGGTATGAGAGGGCAGGCCTTGAAACTAGGGCTCAATGACGCCTTGAAAACGCCCCAGGCCGACAGTTGACCGAAAAGTCAACAGTCGACTCATGGACCCAAGGATCCAAGAAGTCAAAGTCAACAACAAAGATTTCCTGGCCGTTGATCTGGAATGATCTAACAGTTGTCCGCAGGTTCCGGAAGATTCAGGCCTAGAAGAGTCCAGACCGAAACTGGAGTCTGGGACTGATCGGATGATCCGGGCCCTCACATGGACCAATGTTGACCCTGAACAGCGCAAGTCAACGCTACAAAAGGCTGACCTCGCCATTGCTCGAGCATTCGGTCTTGCGAGTTGCTTGTGGCTACGACGCTTCATGTGGAACTCGAGAAGAGATGCTGGCACCAGACTGCTGGATGGGCGCCAGCCAGATATCATAGTAGTTAGATAGGGAGAGGGCGGCCAAGACCTTGACCATAGATGATGGCGAGGGAACGAGGAGAGGAGAGAGAGAGAGTGTCGGTGATGTGAGTCGTCATGTGTACGTACCTCAGGTACCTGGTTTCTTCAGATGTGAAGCCGCTGCCGATTCTCCTCGACGTTGGAGGATCGTTTACCTGCAAGAAGCTGCTTCCACACCGTCCACGTGTTACACGGAGTGCTGATGTGGCACATTGAAGTGCATATTTTTGCTGAGGGGGCACACTGAGTGCATACTGCTCGTGTGGCACATTGAGTTGCATATTGCTGACGTGGCACATTGAGTGGATACTACTGGCGTGGCACATTGAGTGCATGTTGCTGACATGGCAGAGGTGGGGAGCCTGAAGGAGAAGAGGGACTTATATTTCTCCTTCCAACTGTCTATTCTTCCCTCCTCTCTTTTCTGGGCACCGTGGACTTCCGACATACAAGTGGTAATCAGGAAACCCTGTACTTCCGCGAGTTTGAACTGATGGAATTATTGGATCTATTATCTCACGACATTGCCGTTTCACTACACTATTGGATGACAAGCCTGCACGCCTGCAACAAACAATTGGTATTCCAATGGGCAAGAGCACAAGCCCACCTTTGGCCTGACAGTGTACCACTGGAAAAAAGAGTGCCACTAGAATCTTCGAGTTTCCTCAACGCCCGAATCTGGACGAGTTTTTTGTGGAGATACGCAGAAATGGTGTTGAGTTTCCTCAACCGCACATAGCCACAAGCACGTCCAGATTCGGGCGTTGAGGAAGCTCAAAGCTGCTAGGGTAGTCGGACTTGGGCCCGGGGGCAAGGTACCAAGGTCCCCCTCGAGCACACGTTACGCATATTCGACCTTTCTTTTTTTTTATTGTTTTACGGTTTTACCCTTCTCTCATATTCTCTCAATTTCGGGGGAACGGGGGGGAGGGGGGGAGGAGGGGGGCTGCGCTTGGGGGGGAATCTTTCAAATTCACCTTTCACTAGGGAAATCTTTTTTCTCTTTTTTTAACTCCTTTTTATTTGTGCCCAGATAAGTACTGTATACAAGCCATCTTTCTGGTCCGGCACAGCCATAATGAGACCGCGTTGTGGGCCGTAGATAATGGAGATGGACGGTCACAACACGCCTCAGCCTCCAGAATTTCTTTTTTTCAGGTGGAAAAGAAAAGAGGAAGAGAGGGCACAGATAACGGCCGGTTCTTCCGGGATCTAACGGGAAATAGGCAGAAGTGAAAAAAAAAAGAACAAAGGAATGAGGAGTACATGGAGGAGGAGGTAGGGAGCTAAGAACCAACAACGGTGAGGGGAGCGTGCATTCCGGCGGGATCCGGCGGGATAAACGGAGGACAGCAGAGCGGGGGAGGCAGGGAGAATAAGGAGAGTGTGAGGGGGATGCACACACAGAGCAGAGAGTGCGCGCTCGCTCGCTTGAGAGAGAGAGAGAGAGAGAGAGAGAGAGAGAGAGAGAGAGAGAGAGAGAGAGAGAGAGTGGGGGAAGATGGAGGCAGTGGGAGCGAGAGCCTGAGAGGTGACACCGGTCCACGGATAGAACACACGATGTAGCAGGCCTCTCTCTCTCTCTCTCTCTCTCTCTCTCTCTCTCTCTCTCTCTCTCTCTCTCTCTCTCTCTCTCATGCTCATGCCCATGCACGCACAGACACAACGCACATGAACAGGAGACACACAGACTCTCTCTCTCTCTCTCTCTCTCTCTCTCTCTCTCTCTCATGCTCATGCACGCACAGACACAAAGGACATGAACAGGAGACGCACAGACAGACATCGGCCACACACACACGAGAGACACACATGCACACACGCACACACATGCACACACACACAAATGCAACACGAGCGCGCGCGCGAGAGAGAGAGAGAGAGAGAAAGAGAGAGAGCTGCGGAGAATGATAGGAAGGGCCAGAGAGTGCAGGACGTTGTCAGAGAAGTGGGCAAGGGGATCCACAAAAGGAAAATAGTAAATGCCGGCAGAAGAATGCGAAGGGGTAGCAAGCAATGGAGGTCACAAGGGAAAAAAAAAAAAAAAAAAAAAAAGGGTCAGATGATTCGGGAAGAGAGGAAATAACGGAGGGCGACTGTGGCCAAAAAGAGGGAGGACAGGATCAAGGAGGAGGAGGAAGAGAAGGGGGGGAGGGGGAGGAGGAGGAGGAGGAGGGAGGACAGATACGGGAGATCTTGACAGCAGGAAGATGCCAGAACAATGCCCGGGGCCAAGTCCCACTAGCAGCGTTGAGCTACCTCAACGCCCGAATCTGGACGCTATTGGGGAGATGTGCAGAAATGGTGTTGAGTTTCCTAAACTGCACGTCTCCACAAACACGTCCAGATTCAGGCGTTGAGGAAAAACTCAACGCTGCTACTAGTGGGACTTGGGCCTGGGCGATCCACGACCTCGTTCTTCTTCTTCGTCGTCTTTTTTTTTTTTTTTTTTTTTTTTTTT
>BFEA01001117.1:117992-130127 GCA_003427395.1 Chara braunii
AACAACAAGCGCCGTTGAGATTACGGCCCTAGAGTGTCTGGGATCTGGTCTCTACAACAACCTGGGCTTTTCAGGAAAAAAAAAAAAAAAAGAAGTAACGGTCGTGACCTTCTGCAAACCACAGCCTATTCTATAGTCTATGGCACCTCCGAGTCGGACGCAAAATAGCCACTATGTCATTGACAGGCTATTCAAAGTCAAGGGGTTACCCTGCCTGCCACCTCGCCTTCCTCCTCGCAATTGGACGACCGAATCTGGACGTGGTGTCAGAACAGATTACCCGTCCTTCCACGTCCCGTAATGTCCCTCATCCCAAGACCTGCCATGTGTTCTGGTCTAGGTGCATTCGTCCAATCTAATCACGCTTCTCCGGAGACGTGCTGGCAACAACTGCCGAGGGAAGATTGACTTGGTAGAGATGGGATATGTCCGCTAGGTGGACACTATAGTTATTCCAATCTAAGAACTTTGCTCAGACAAAGCCGGGTAAAAGAACCGATATCTCAGAGTTTTCTGCACATAATATTCTCAGTTGAAATATGTTTCATGTTTCAAATGGGACGCCGGGCCTGGTTCCCAGCACCTGCGGCTCCCCACGGGTAGATTGGAGCATTGTCCCGACCAAAAAAAAAAAAAAAAAAAAAAAAAAACCCTGAAAAAGCCCTACTCCCTCGACGTATAGGGACTCAGCCAAAGCCCATCCATCCAGGGGGTACAGCGTTTTACCACGTACTAGATGTATGTGGACTGTGGCTGAGGCCAGATACATCAAGGGGGTAGGGCGTTTTCAGAAAGCCGCACCCAAAATTTCATCAAATTTTGGCCTCAGTTTGGATTTTCAATTTTGTTCAGAAAAATAAAACATCCATTTTGACGAAATCGCTGTTACTATTCCTACAAAGTGTGCAAAGGTGATTGGATTGAACGCCTGAATCTAGACATGTTCATGAAAAGGTGCAGAAAACCGAGTTTAGGACTGCTTTCTGAATTTAGACATGTTCATGAAAAGGTGCAGAAAACCGAGATTCGGACTGCTTTTCTGCATCTCTGCTTAAAATTTTGAATTCTCTACAGAGGCCTGATTACACCAAATGATTTTCCTCTGAATTTTTGAGCTCCTGTCCGAACTCACTAACCTTGACCCGGACACCTTCCCCTACCGGAACTGTGGACTGTCGGCGATGCTTGTTCTCAGAGCCAATCATTGCTTCCTGAGATTTCTTGATGTGTTCGACAGACCGAGTATGCTGCAACAGTTTCTCATATGGTTCCAGGAGTTGCAGCAGTTCTGTTTTCAGGGAGGAGGAAGTCTAAAGCAGATCTAGGCTTCCATGCCAAGTGCAGCTGATTGGGAGTGACGCCGGTGGTGCTGTGTACAGCGTTGTTGTACAGACTGGCGATGCGAGGTAACTTCTCATCCCAGTCATCTTGGCTGGGCTTTATGTAATTCCTCAGCAAATGCTGCACCACTCTGTTCATCTGTTCAGCCTGTGCTTTGGCTTCGGGATGACTCCCACAAGTCATCTGGAGTTGGCTGCCCATCTGTTCTCCAGCCTTCTTCCACATCTCACTGCAGGAGTGGACATCTCTATCACTAATGATAGTCTTTGACAGTCCAAAATCATGCACCCAGTTATCCATGAATACCTTTACGACGTGCTCAGTCCTGGCGGTCCCCGGCATGGCAATTAGTCTAGCGTACTTAGGGCGTTGTTCGACACTCCTCGGAGCGTCCTCGAGCTCCGAGGACGAATCCTCGGAGTTTTTATTTTATTTTTGGAGGCGTCGTTCCACCTGTCCTCGGAGAGTAGCCCCGAGGATGCGTCCTCGGGGCCGTCCCGCGGCCAGTTTCATGAGATTATAGACGGCCGCGAGGGTGTTGTCCGACCTCCGATTCGGGATGTCCGTGTGCGAGGCGCGTTGGTCCACCAGCCGGACGGCGGCAAGACTTCACGGGCCGTGGAAAATGAAATTGCGAACGCGGGAACGGCCCCGTTCGAAATTCGAAATTCGAATTTTCTCCGCGCAGGACGACGGGGTGGCGGCGCACAGGCGGAAGAGCACGTCGACTGAGGGACGAGCGAGCAGGCTTGACGTCGCGTTTCGTACTTCAGCGGCACCGCGCCGCCACCGTGTGTAGTGTATTCGTCGCAGGCAATATGAATCGGCGTGTCAGCTCCTGCGCTCGCCACGTCTATGCGAGCGGCGCTTCCGTGGTTCAGGGACGGAGGACGAACGCTCCCATCGCGGTGTAAGTTTTGTCATCACGCCTGTCTTCCACACCTCGTTGTAGGCGTCTTCGATCGTCGCCGTGGACGTTGATTCGCGAAGGTGGGTGGCGGTGGACGATGCTCTTCCTTGTGGACGTGCGTGAATGGAGGGATGCAATGGGGGTGGCCGTGCTGTGCTGTCGCGGACGGAGAGGACAGCTGTCGCGGCGGTTGCTGTTGCCGTAGTCCATCGATATGAAGCGGAGAGGGCGGCGGGCCGCATGAAGGCAGTGCTTTCCAGGCGGCGACACAGGCTTCTGCTGCAGAGGGTGTTGGACGCCCCAGACTGCATCACGACTTCGGCGGCCATGGTTCAGCTGTGCGCTGCAATCGGCTCCGGTGTGCTTCCCAGGGCGACGCCACGTTGGTGGATGAGGCGGAGAACTGGCGAGACTTGGGACGATTTGCGGGTGTGCGATGACGCGACGGATGAATACTTCCGGGAAAAGCTCCGCATGTCGAGGAGAGTGTTCATGGAGGTCACCGAAGCCTGTGCGCCTCATTTGCAACGACAGGTCACGTTTTACAGGGAACCGCTTCAGCCGGATCAGATCGTCGCGTACGCGCTGTATAGGTGGGCAACAGGAGAGTCGTACGACAACAACACATCATCGTTCGGCATTGGTAGAGCATCCGGAGTTTGAGTCGTGCGCGATGTGACAGCCGCGTTGTTGAGGGTCTACGGGGACAAGATATCGTGGCCGACGAGGGTGCGTAAACACGTGGTGCTACGGGCGTTTCAGGACAAGGGCTTTCCCAACTGCCATGGCGCAGTTGACTGCACACACATCTACGTGGACAAACCGGCGAATGCTCCGAGCGAGAACTACTTCGACCGCAAGCACCGTTTCTCCGTCATTGCGCAGGTGGTAGTGGACCTGGATCTGCGTGTGCTTGACGTCTTCGTTGGCTACCCGAGCAGCTGCCACGACATTCGGGTGATCCAGCTGTCAAGTCTGTCGAAGCGCGCGGAAGACGGAACGCTTTTTCGTGGGCCGCCTGTAACGCTGCCGGGAGGGGTGAGGACGAACGGATACATCTTGGGCGACAACGGGTATCCTCCTTCAGAATGGATAGTGGTGYCGTACGGAGGAATCAATCAGCACCCGGACGAGGAAAGGTTCGACAACAAACAGAAGGTCGCTAGAGGTGCTGTGGAGAGGGCGTTCGGGAGGTTGAAGGGGATGTGGAGGCTCTTTCTGCGGTCGCACAAGACGAACTTGGACACTCTACCGCAGCAGTTCACGGCCCTCTGCATTCTCCACAACATCCTGCTCGATGCTGGAATCGAGTTCGACGAGAACTTGTTGTGTGAGGTCGACGAGAACAGGGTGAGGCGGCGAGTGGACCTGGGGATTCATCGTCCACTGCAGCCAGTGACGATGCTGACATCGACGGACGTCGCACACGCGCTCTGCAATGCCCTAGCACAGCGAGTGAAACACATCTGATCGTGCGTATCGCGCCACTCTGCCTCGCATACACAAACAAAAGCCGTGTGCGTCCGTCGTCGAGTCGCAGCGCTTGGGTGATTCACGAATGAGCGCAGTTAGCTCGCAGGGTTTGCAGTGGCGGATGGCTCATTTGTAGGTATTTGTTGTTGTAGTCGACGGTAGTGTGCTTCTCCAGGTCGTGGGTGATCGGCAGTGAAGCGTCTCAATTGTCGTAGGTGATCGACAGTGACGTCACTATTTTGTTTTTTCCGTTGTTCATTGATGTCGTCCTTGCCGCGGCGGTGTTCCCGCGCAAATCCTTGGGCATGGGGATGGGAAATGTGAGGGGGGGGGGGGGGGGGGGGGGGTTTCGGTGCTTGTTGGGTGCCGGCGCGGAGCAGGTCGACACCACTCTGTTTCGCATGTGCATTGGATCGCTGTTTTGCTTCAAATTATAAGATATTTGTATTTTGTGATTTATTTNCGGCGCGGAGCAGGTCGACACCACTCTGTTTCGCATGTGCATTGGATCGCTGTTTTGCTTCAAATTATAAGATATTTGTATTTTGTGATTTATTTGCGTGAGGTTGCCGTCGTGCGTCGGGGTGCTGTCCRTCTTTTGATGACACGTGTTTTCTGTCCACCATATGCAGCGTCTGTGATGCATGTTATCTGCAGTACTCGGCGTTCGGTTGATGCTGTTGGTGAAGCTTCGATGTTGAACTGATGACGACCACGTGTATGGAATGAAATGTAATCAACAAACACTTTTCTCGTGATGGGTTCATATTCTGGCAAATGGTTGAGAACCCTCTTGTAATTTTTTCGATGGGTTCGTGCATTGTTTGTTTTCGTTTTTTTTTTTTTTTCTTCCCCTTTATCTGTGGTGTTCAACATGAACAGAAGTTGTGGACGACATGGCGATGAGCAATAACAAGAGCATGAGAATAGAATATGTGGACGCGATTNCCCTTTATCTGTGGTGTTCAACATGAACAGAAGTTGTGGACGACATGGCGATGAGCAATAACAAGAGCATGAGAATAGAATATGTGGACGCGATTCAGACAATCATTAACGATTATCGTGCATGATAAACCCGCGTACAACAGAAGAAAAGCATCAGTGGCTGAGCAATAAGAAGGATACAGTCACACGACGTTCACACAAAAATAGAAATGATTGCATAAAATCCGTTGAAGTACAGAAAAAGTTGTGGCGACGACCAACTTTTATCCTACCTATCCACACTCACTCCCCACTATCCACCCTCCAACCGCGAACCACGAAGGACGAACTTATCTTGCCGTTTGCGCAGTGCTGCCACGTGTCACCCCCATGATTAACAAACCCTTTTGTGGAGCACGACCAGAAAGTGTGCTCCAATTCCTAAAAGACCACATGAAAAACAACAACAACAACAACAACAACACATGAGCCGCTCACAACACGTGCAATACAGAGCCATCTGCCAACGTGGCCACGTCGCTGGACCGCGCAGTCTTCGCCACCCTTATCGTTCGACGCGGTGAGAGATGTTTCCTCACCTCCGCCTTCACAGAGTGCTGCGCAGGACCTGCCACCTCACCTATTCGCCATACCCCCCCACCCCCAGCACCTCGCAACACCCGTCCCGCCTCTGCGCTACCGTGTCCACTTGAAGGCGCACACTTCCTCCCCTCGTCACCACCGTCGACGAAGCGCCGACGATGCGCACCAACCCGCTGCCATCTGCTCGAGATGACGTGTCACTTGCCATCATCTCCATCGTCATCCGCTGCGGGCCCGCTGCCGATCCACCCGTGTTTTGCAGCCTCCGCCGCGTTCTTCAGGGCAGCGTTGTGCCCGAACGCCAACCCGCAATCACACCATTCCGGAATGCATTGCGGGTAATCTCCCAGCGTGAGGTGGGCCTTCCCTAGACGATCGAGGACGAGGTTAACGGAGTCCACCACGTGTCGGCGCCAGTTGAAGATGTATGACCCCGCCGCTATCATCATCGGTTTCGCGACCATGGACGCGTACAACCATGCCTAGTAATGCGATCGGTCGTCGTCACCTCCCATGCGCATGATCCACATGACCGCGCACAACAACGCTTGCAGACTGTCCGCCAACCTAGACAACCTCTCCTGTTTTACGTGCCCGCCATCCGCCCACTGTCCGCACCAGAGCGCATCAATCCAGCACTCCGCCAGCAGAACAACTGTCGCCTCCTACTGCGCCGCCATGTCGTCGTCTTCCGGGCGGTCCTCAATCTTCACCCCCGTGCACCACAGAGGCACGTCCATCTTCATCGCCAACGTGTGGTAGACGAGTGCAGGGGATACCACTCTCGACCATTCCAAGGCCTGCCAAACTGCTCGTGCGAGGTCTGTGGCGAAGTCGACGGTGATGTAGGACTCTGCACGAGAGAAGCCAGTCGACCTCGACTGCAATTTAAAGATCCAACCGTGAAAGGTGCGCAGCACTACTCTCTCCACGCTGCGCGCTCTGCGGAGAGCCGGATCACGCTGCACCGGGTCGTCGATCTTGAAGTGCGGCACGTCATTCGGCGGGATGATGAGCATCGAAGGCGTCTCAGCTCCTACGTCTCCGTTGGCGATGGCGACGAAGTAGTCGGTGCATTCGCCTACCGCCTCCCTCAGAGGTTTCCCAGGACCCTGACCCCAGAAAGCGTCGCAATCAACCCACAACTTAGCCTTCTCTTCCAGCTCGTCCTCCTTCGGCGCTCCCTTCCCCCTCGGCACAAGTGGACGGTCGTCGCCGTCATTGCCCTCCCGCTTTCCGTCTCTTCGGCCATCGTCACGGCCAACGTCGTCGACCCCCCCCCTTTCTGCACCTTCGACGACTCCACCTTTAGCTGTGTGATCTGCCGCCGCCATCCGACTGGCGCTAGCCGTCGCGCCGCCCTTTTGCGCGGTCGCCGTGTGCCCTCCCCCTGATGCCAAAACGTGTTGTAGGGGGAGTGGCTGACGTGGCTGACCTTGGCCAGCCGCCGCCGAAAGTTGTCCCGCGACCCGCGCGCCCGTGACGACAACCCCTGTTGTGTTTGGGGTCCTTGGCACCGTCCCGGCAGCACCGCCAACAACGTTGCGTTTCACTGCTTGCAGCTGCTCCCTCAACACTCCATCCCGCCCGAAACCCAACCTCGCGACCCCTGCCGTCCCTTGCGCGTCCACCATAGCCACTTCGTCTGCGACGAAGTCATCAGTTTGTGAGGAGCTGGCGTCATCGATGCGCTGTCTTTTCGACTTCGGTATGTGGCCTCTGCCTTTGTTGGTTTCCCCGCCGTCGCCCGCCCCACCATCTTTCCTGCCCCTCGCCGAGGCGCCCCGTGGGGGCATCTGGTCCGCAAATCGGAATCAACGACGACGTAAACGAAGGCTGCCTTCGATGAAAGAGCGCGCGGAAGAAGGACGTTTGACTGCTTCCCAGTGCTTCCATGTGGACGGAGGACGACGTGGATGATGTAGATGACGGGGCAGTGGTCGTGGAGCTGCGACGACGATGGCGACCGAAATGGAGATCGCGGACGACGAAACACGTTGGCAGAGGAGCACGTCCACGAAGGATGACGTCGACGAAGGAGCACGTGGACGGAGGCGGCGTTCAAGTCCTTGAAGCGCGGCACGTGGGCGAAGAGGACAGTTGTCACGACGAGGACGCGGGACCACTTGTTTGATGCGCATGAAGGGGCATTGCCCGCGCAGCACGATGCGGGAGCGTGGATCGGCGAAGCGGAGTTGCAGGCGCGTGACGACGAGCAGGTAGGCAGACGGTGCGAGAGGGAGCCGTGGCCAAGAAACCACTGTGGTACGGAATGGCGGGCGGAATGTCCTATTTCTACGTACTGCGATGTGAAAGTACACCGTGGACATGAGTCCCCGTCCACTACAGCCCGCCCCTTCGTCACTCGCCCATGGTCCGTTTTCCTCCACAGGCGTATGTCATCCCTCGCATGGCCAACATCGAAAGTGGGCGCGCAGAAGGACCCTGGCGGAGGTCGAAAAAGCCTGCCAAACCAACGACCCCCTCCCGCCCGAAAATCACACCCTTCTCCGAAACCCCCGGAGTTCGCCATTCATGCGTGTCGCGCAACGTCTCACTACAACAGTCGTAATATTCTATAATCAGACGACGTAGTGTAACAACGAAGGGCGCGCCGTGGGGCATGACAACAATCATACCCATTCCACAATGAAATCATCAAATAAATGCATACTTAAAAAAAAAAAAAATCCATGCACCCAAAAAAAAAAAACCAGCCGTCTGTACACAACCTGCATATCTCGTAAGTGCAGCACGCAGGACAATAACGGCACGCGTGGCGGGGAGACGTCACGATCGCTCGCGGAACGCTTTAGCAATCTCCATAAGTGCTTGGCACATCATCAAGTTCGCCTGGTCGGCCTTAACGTAGTGTTCCTTCTGCACTTCAACCTCTCGCTCCAGAWTGTCGCACTGCCTAGTYAGAATTGAGCACTGTCTCTTGCTCGCGCTGTCCACGGTTKTCGCCATCAGACTCCCGTGCTCCTTCATCACGTCTGCAATCGTGTCRAAGGTCTGYTGTCTCACATTCTTCCGTTTGCTGCCCCCGCCAACACCACCTCCGCTGATAGAATCCCTCGTCGACCCCTGATCGTCGTCCTGTCCATCCCCGCCCCCCTCACTACCGCCGGATTCATTCCGACCTCCGCGTGGGCCGGGCATTTGAACACCTTTAGTCGCACCGGTGTCGGCGAGATTGGTGGGGTGTATGGTGTGATCTCTCCTGGTCATCGCCGCCATCTCCGAATACACACGCTCATCCATCCGGAAATCGAACCCCCGCTCCTTCCTCTCGCCTGGTGTTAGTGTGAAGAAATTTGGCTTCCCCGATTCTCCCATGAACTTGTGCACGGTTTTGAATTGCTGGTACAGGTTGTCTCATTTCTTCCCTCAATCGACGGCCTTTCTACTCGTGACCCCCATGTGCACCAGCCTCTTCTCCACATCGTCCCACTTCCATGTCTTCGTCTTCATCCTTCCCGTGGTGTGCGCGAGGCCGGCAAGATGCGAATCCTGGTCTCTTTTTGCCCGGATGAGAGCAATCATGTGCTCCACGGTCCAAAAATCCCGGCTTTTCGATCCCTCGCCAGCCGACGCATCTTCCACACCCTTCTTCCCCCTCCGCCCCGCGCGTTTCCGACAACTTTTTCGCGGCCCTCGACCCTCCCCGCTTTCTCCCTACTGGACGAATCTCCATCTCCTCGTCGTCCTCCTCGTCGTCGTTACCGGCCCCGTCGTCTGCCTCGCAATCCTCCGCAACTGCACCATCTTCATCGCCTAATATATCGTCCGCCCCCACGGTAATCTTCGCCACCCCTCTCGTTATGCCAGTCGTGCTCGCTTCACGCGATTGTCGCCGATGATCATCCCAAAACTTTCGACTAACGACCTCCGTTGCTGACCACTCTTCGTTTGGGCGTCGTCCGTCCACTGTGCCACCTGCCGTCGTCGTTCTACACGGAACTGATCCGCCAGTCCGCGTTGTCGGTGGAGCCGGTGTGTGGGTGGTGCCCGAAGCTGGGTTCACGATAACGGTGCGCGTCACCTCCTCGGCACTCCCGGACCTCAATCCGAAGCTGAGATCCACCAGTCCTGGGTCATAACCAGCCGGGGTACGCCCCTCCAGCAGATCATTGTACGTCGGCGTCGATGCCTGCCTGTGCAGCTGGCTCCCCATCCAATCCCGAGTCGAACCGCTGCCCAGAGGAAGGGTAGAACATCGTGGGTCGTCGCCGTCATCGTCACTTGGAGGCAACGGTATCTCGTGGGACTGCAGGTGGCTGTACAGTGCGGGGTCGTACGGCCGCCTGACTGCTTCCGCACTTCTGCAGCGCTGACGTGACGACCCCGCAGCCCCATCGGACAGCGTGGTCCTCGTCTGTACCCTCTCCATCTTCATGGCCGTCTTCGACGTTCGCCACGTTTGTTTCTTCCCTGGAACGCGCAAGAGGCAGCAAGTATGGAAGACGACAACGGCAAGCAGCAGCACAATGGCGAGCAGCAGCAAAGGCAGCCTGCGGTACAGGTCTGCCATGAACGACAGGGCAGCAGAAACAAAAGACGCACTCGCGTTGTGGCAAGCGCGGCGAACGGAGACAAACGGTGCGAGAGGGAAGACGCCAACGAATGAAATTGATGCAATCTCACAGCTGGCTGCAGGAGGGCGCTTACAAAATACGTATTTTTCGACCGTTGTGGAGCACGCGGGAACGGCACGACCACTGCAGGAGCCGGCCGAAGACGTCCGATGCTCGCCACTGCACCTCCGCCGGGACACCCGACGAACCGACAGGGCCGTCCCACGACGATCACCGCCAACGGTAAAACGACGAGGCCGTTACTCGACGTTTTGGACGACCACGCCTCGGGATGTCCGTCTTCCGCCTTCCGGACCACCTCTGGACCACTTTTGACCTCCGTTGCCCCTTCGTGACGCGCCGCCGACACCCTGATAATCGCGGATCCTCGGGCTCCAAAGGACCTCGCGAGGTCCCTTGAACCCGAGGACGATTTGGCTGGGAAATCCTCGGAGCCCGAGGATTTGTCCTCGGAGTGTTTTCACATTTCTGTTCCGAAAATCGGCTCCGAGGACAGGTGGAGCGATGACGAAATCCTCGAAATCGCATCCCCGAGGAGTGTTGAACGACGCCCTTAGTGAACCTAGTATCAACTATGACGAAGATATGCCTCGTGACCAGCAAGAGTGGCAAGGGGCATATCTTCGTCATATTAGTTTGATAGGCCAACCCCAAAAGAAGAAAGCTTCCCGCCAAAATCTTTTCAATCCATTGGGGGTATCGCCCACCCCAAAAGAGTGTGGGGTTCCCGCCAAAATCTTTTCAATCCATTGGGGGTATCGCCCACCCCAGAAGAGTGTGGGGTCGGCCATAGGCCCACTGGATAGAAGATTTACAGTATTTTGCTTGCTGTTGTGCAATTATCTCATTGGGTGAGGCCCGCCTTCAATCACGGAGTATATGGAGGGCATCACGATCACTGCTGACCGAAGTTGAGTTTATTCCAGAAAGTGTGGCAATAACTTTGTTCACTGTTGTTGCAACCACAGCCATCAGATCATTTCTGCCATCAGATCCTTTGTGATCTGATGGCTGGGAGACACTCTGTCGGGATTTCCGGCGGGAGGTCTCTGTTTTTTTTGTTTTGTTTTGCCTTCTCCTGTTTTCTCAGCCCAGAAATTCGTAATGAACCTGCCAGGCAGCTGCTACTCAGTGTCACACTGGGTCGGCCACACTCCTATCCGACTGCTGATGGGACCATGCTCCTGAAAATGTAGAATGTATACAAGCGAGGCATAGCACACCGAACATGTTCGGCGCCCCACCGAGCAGCCGAACATGTTCGGACGCTCGGCCGAGCGGGAACCAAACGTGTTCGGCCAAGCACAAATCAGGGGGCTGCCGAACGTGTCCTCCTGTGTGTGGTGTGTGTGTGCGTGTGTGTGTGTGTATGTGTGTGTATATTTTCAGGAGTGATGAGCAATGCCCCCAGGGGCCCCCCAACCCCTATATATATTTAAAAAAAAACAAAAACAAAAATGAAAATGAAAATGTTCGGGCTCGGTCGATTTTGGGCCACGTTCGGGTCCGGTCACCTATGCAAAAAAAAAAAAAGCTACTACAGGTCCAGCACACCGCTTGGAGTCCCTATCTGCCTGCATGTCTGACATGTGTCTGTCTGTGAACTCAGGCGCTCAGAAGTGATCATGGCAGCAGCAAGGCTTGTCAATGATTTACCTTTCTTCAATTCCTTTTCTTTTTTCTTTTTTAACTTTCTTCATTTCACTTTTTTCCTTCTTTTTTCTTCCTTTTTTTGTTTGTTGAGGAAAGCAATGCCATCCGGAATGGACCTATCAGTGGAGGTGATAAGAGCATTCCCTACCAGTAATAGGACCCCACTAGAAGATGGCTCCAATCTATTGGTGGGAAGCTACACCAGCTGGAAACCGGGTCCAGCATCCCAATTGTAGAACAACAGCCATAATTGTTATAGATGATGAGCACCATTGATTACCCTCGTACTATGAGGGGATTGACTCGCCATGGTCTTAGAGACCCCGGTCAGGAGTTCATCTCCAAGCGTAAGTCGGCCGACCAGATGAGCGCGCAACTCTTCCCCGAGTCCCCGCCCCTGCCACTTGGCAAATCCTCAAGGTCACACGTAGACACCATAGCCAGACAAGAGAGTCATACTGCCAATCCCGCATTCCAGGACCACCCTCCCCCCCTGCCACTTGGCAAATCCTCAAGGTCACACGTAGCGAATCCAATCTACCAAAGATTTTTTGAAGTTCTGATCGAATGAAAAACAAACTAGGTCACATTGCCTCGCATCAAAGATCCTGATGAAGTCAAATGAAATGA
>BFEA01001118.1:14459-32144 GCA_003427395.1 Chara braunii
AGGGGGAAGAGGTAAGGAAAGCTCCACCTGTTCATAACCTCTTACGTACAAGGCCAGCCACGTGGATGACAGGTTGAGCATTGGCTGCCCCCATCCCCGTGTGTCACAAGGACCCACTTGCACGCAGCCAAAAGGCAAAGAGGTAAAGAAGGGGAGGAGGAAACCAAACCTGACAGGGAAAGAAAGATAGGGAAAGAAAGATAATCCAATTATCACAAAGCAAAATAACACATCCCACAGATCAACGTATCTTTTTTTTTTTTTCTTTTTTTTTTTTTGTAGTCAAACAGAGCTGCCCGGTAAACCGTAGGCAGAGAGGGAGAAGAGGACAAGAAACGAGGGGCTGTGACACTGAATCAAAGCGCAAAGGCAAAAAAAAAAAAAAAGGTCATTGCCTTTCTTCACACATGTACATTTCCTGTAGATATCTACAGGAAATGTACATGTGTGAAGAAAGGAAAGGGCCAATTCTATATGCATGCATGCATGCATGCATGCATGCCATGCATAACACATACATACGTACACAAGACTGTGATGGGACTTTCACCGACTCGTCAGCAGGGTGAACCTAATGAGTGGATGAAAGTCGGAGGAAACAATCTGGCACAGACATGCTTTTTTTGTGTTGTGTGTAGCGAACATGGAAACACACACAGGCATGTACATACACAAAACACGTAAATACATGCATGCATGCAAGCATGCATGCATGCATGCACACATACCGACATATATACATGCATGCATGCACATATACAAACATATATACATGCATGCATACACACGGAGGAACACAAAAAAAGCACGTACATACATGCATGCATGTATAGACATACAGACACAAAAACAAACATGCAGAGGAAACGAATTCCAAAGATACGTGTACAACTTGAGAGGCACCATACGGGTGATAATAGGAAGGCAGCACAAGTCAGCTCGACGCATACCACTTCACTTACTTCTTTCCTCCCTTCTCTCCCTCCTCCCCATCCACTCTCATTGACTGATTGATTGATTGATTGATTAATCGACAGATTGATTGATTGATTGAKTGAGTGAGTGAGTGAGTGAGTGAGTGATTGAGTCATTGATTGATTGACTGATAAAGATGTAGATAAGATCTATGACATCGGCAAGGGAGATTAATATAAGATTAAAAGCACAAAATGATGCTGGGTAAAAAGAAGAATAAACATTTTCCAGCTTGGCACTGACGAGCCATTTCAATTATTCAATTTCCAAACGGGGAGAGGGCGAGGGTGTGAAAAACAAAACAAAACAAAAAAAAGACAACAAAACTATTAACCTCAGCTGCTCTTGTGATATATATAGCCCACCACCGCCGCTCACCTATCCTTTTCCCGAGTTCCCCCGAGTTCGTACGGGCGAAGAAATCCCAGCACAGCAAGAAGGCCAGGCCAAGTAAACGTCAGCCTGTCCCTTCTCTATTACCTGTTGGCTCCTCTCAATATTACCGGTCTCTGCATAACTCCCAAGGCATTCACGTCGGGACCCCGGTACTGAAGGCTTTTCACATACACTACGCCGGGCTAGAAAACACACCAAACGAAAAAAGGGTCTCCAACACCTATACCTCTCTCCTTTAATTCCCTCCCTCTCTCTCCTCCGCCGAAAAAAAAAAGGAAATGAAATCCAAATAACTACAAGTTCAACCTCTTCCACGTGTCATTCCGTCATCGACGTGCACCAATCTAGGCTCAGAAAACAGGGGTCACTGCCTTCACCCCATCATACATGTAATCCCAGTATACTAATTAGTTAGTATACGAGTAAATCTCTTTCACAGTATCTTCACAAACACACACCTCATTAGTTAGCATACGAGTAAATCTCTTTCACAGTATCTTCATAAACACACACCTCCCTTCCTTACTTATCCCCCTTCATTTTCCTTCTTTCCTTGGCTTCTCCTGTTATTTTCCTCCTCTCCTTCCCTTCTTTCCCCGAGCCCCCTTCCTTGCTCTCTTCATGTCCTTCCCTCTCGTACCGCCCCCTCCCCTCTCTCTCTCTCTCTCTCTCTCTCTCTCTCTCTCCCCTTCTCTCTGTGTTCTCACTCGTCTTTCTTGTGCGTTCCCTTTGCATTTGAACGTACAAGATTTGCATGCTTGCAGCCATGCACCACAGTCAGACTGCGATCCCGACTTGGATCGAGTAAAATAATAAGGATGCAGCCTTCGACGACACGAGCCTGGCCCCTATTACTAATTCAACAGACAGGGCACTCACCTACGGTCTTCACCCGAATAGAACGCACGGTCATTATCGCTGATGATGCATTCTATAGACTGAAAGTTTCCCCAAATAGAGCTGTATAACGACCGTGCGTTCTAATCGGAGTGAACAAGGTACTCGAATCCTATCCTTATTATATATATATATCGTCAAACAGAGCTGCCCGGCAAACCGTAGGCAGAGAGGGAGAAGAGGACAACAAGGCAACATAGTGAACCTTTTCTTCACTTCGCAATGGTGGGCACATGGAGGGAGATGTGCTCAGAAGAGAAGAAGAGGAAGTCGAAGTTGAAGACGGACCCGCGCCCGGGGAGAAAGAATGCAACAAAAGGCTGTGGAAACCAAAAGGGAAAATAACCCTTTTTTGAGCGGGAAAAAGGGAGAGAGATGGTTAATTGATTGGTTTTAATTAATTGGTAAAATTTCAGTAATGAAATGATGCAGTTTACAAGGGAGAGAAACAAGTTCATAAAACACATTGTAAAAAGAAAAAACAATTAAAACATTAAAAAAAAAATAAAAATCTACACGAGGATCTCCATAGCCCGAAGCTCCTTCTCCCCAACCACCTTGTTGACCCGCTCCACCTCAAAAGAGATCGGACTAGGAGGCGGCTCCTCCTCCTCGTATCCGTCGTAAGGTAATACGGACTCGTCGAGAAGCCATCCATTTACTCCTTGGCGGTAGATAAAACACCTCTTCATGCCCGCATCGAGAGCGAGCTGGGCAGCCCACATGGCTCTGGTACCATCCCGACACTGAAGAATGACAAGATCTTCCTTTCCTAATTTGGAAAAATGGAACGCTTGCTGCCAAGCATCGGCATCCATAGCCAAAGCTCGGGGCCACTGGTCGACAGGAAGGTGAAGAGAGCCGGGTATGGACCCATAGAGCGCGCGTTCGTCGTGTCGGCGCAAATCCACCAGCTTCGCAATCTCCACACCCCGGCCCCCTCCTCCCCCTCCTCCTCTTCCCCCCCCAACTCTGACACCTCCCCCCCTCTCCGCCGCCCGATTTCTTGCCAACAGCAGCGCTAACGCGTCTCTATTTATAAACTTCAAAGCACTAGACGAACTCTTCCCTCCCCCTCCCCCGGCCCCGCCCCCGTCCCCTCCCCCTCCCCCTCCCCCTCCTCCTGCTCCTGGTTCTCCTTCTTCTTGCTGCCGCTGTTGGGACATGCTTGCCAGAAAGGTTTGATACCCAACCAGGCCTCCCGCCAAAACGCAGCATCGGCTGTACCCCAGCGACGCGGCGACTACCGCCGCCTGCTGCGCCTTGCGCCCACGTGTCGACAGGAACACCACCACCTCCCTCCTCAACGGCTGCCTAGCTGGCGCGAATCTTCGCTCCAAAGCCGCCTCTGGTAACGACAAAATGGCGCGCACGTCCTGCTCTGGCAAGTTGATTACGTTCTTGAATGGCGCCGGATTGGCCGCCGCCGTGTTCCTTGCGCGGACGTCGAGAAGAGAGTAGGCAGTGGGGTTGGTCTCCACGAGTCTCTTCAAGGCGGCGGGACTGATGTTGGCAAAAGCAGGGGCGGAGCTTCCGCCCAGATGCGCGGCTCTTTGCGCCGCCGACCTCCGCTTGGCCAGCACACTCCGCAGCTGCCGCACTCCCCACGCCAGCAAGGCAAATTGCAAAAGAAACGTCAGCGAGCCGCCCACGTTTTGAATTCGAACTTTCCCGCCCTTTTCCTTCTCCTTGGCGTATGCGGCGGCCACAGCCTCCAATCCGCTCCCGCCACGTGTCTTCACCACCCCTCTGCTGCTACTACCCTCCCTCTCCTTCTTATTACTCCCACTACTCATCGCGCTAATCGCGCTAATCGCGCTAATCGCGCTAATCGAGCTACTGAGACTATCTTCTTTCCCGCTCCCGCTCCCGCTCCCCCCGCCGCCGCCAACGCCGATTCCCCCAGCACTTTCCATCACGCTCTCCAGCATCCGTCCTTTCCTTCCTGCCCTTGCACTGCCCGCCGTCGTCGGCCCCAATAAGTCGGATGAACCCGTCTCCGCCCCCCCCATTTTTTCCATCCCCCGGCCCCAAGAACCCCAACAACAACAACAAAAAAATTTGAAAAAAAAGCACACCCTCCGACACCACCACCACCTAGTACCTACTCTTTTAGCGATCGCGACCCCGACCTTCTTCTACTCTCTCTCTCTCTCTCTCTCTCTCTCTCTCTCTCTCTCTCTCTCTCTCTCTCTCTCTCTCTTCCAATCGCAGCTCTCAATCGTCCAAGGTTTCCACCAACGATGACGTGGAAGCTCCCGATGCTTCTTCAACTCTACCGACCGCGATGGCGATGGCGATGGCGATGGCGACAAAGACGAAGATGAAGACTACGATGGAAGGAGACGACGAGCAAGAGGATGATGACAACGGTAACGATGGCAACAGCAAAGTGGAGGTAAAGACTGAGGAAGACGAGGAGGAAGGTCGATCCTCGCTGTCAGTCCGTCTTTCCCGCCGTCTTACGAACGTGTCTTGTTCTCGAGATCGACCTTCGTGCTTCCTTACGTAGTAGCTCTCTACTGGTCCCATGTCCGGGCCCAGTCCCATTTTTCCCCCGACCTTTCCCCGCTTTTCCGCCCCCTCCCTCCTCCAACCGCCCCTTTCAGCCCACCCCCTCACGCATTTAAATTCCGACGACAGGCGTTTGATTCTTCACCACTACTGTAGATTTTGCCGGATCCCGACCCCGATCCTCCTCGTCTTTCAGTCAGGCCGCCCCCGCCGCGGCCCCCGACTCCGCGAGTGATGATCGGTCGGTTCTCGAAAATTGCTCCGCGCTCTGGTTACAAAAAAAAAAAAAAAAAACTCTTGGGTACACGTCAGCGATACACGATGCCGATTAACTCTTCACTCTCTGATCCACGTCAGCGGGTCGGGGTCGCGATCGCTCGGACAACTCACTGGTGGACCTCGACACGCCGCCACGGACAAGACAAGCAAAACCCCTTTCCGTCCTCCTTCCCGCCAAAAGGTTCCCGCGCTTTCGCGCGCTGACTGGAGCCTTTTCGGAACTTTCTCGTGACACTTCGGCAATTAGGCAGCGCGTCTTCTTTTTTTCCTTTTTTTTTTCTCGCCAACCAGGTAGCTCATTTCCCCACATCTTTTCGTTTTTTCTTTTTTTTTTTACCGCCAACTAGGTAGCTCGCTTTCCCGCGCAATCAATCAATCCATCCCCTATCACTCAACTGAAAACCAGCGGGCAAAAAAAGAAAAAGAAACGAATTTCAGAAAAAACGAACGGGCCTCCCGGTAAAACCAGCCTGCGTCGGGGAGACTTTCCCCGCCAACTAGGTAGCTCGCTTTCCCGCGCAATCAATCACTCCATCCCCTATCACCCAACTGAAAACCAGCGGGCAAAAAAAAAGAAAAAGACAAGAATTTAAGAAAAAACGACGGGCCTCCCGGTAAATCCAGCCTCTGCGTCGGGGAGACGTTGAAAGGTACACACACTTATACACGTCGCGAGCGTTTCCTTTCAATTTACAGTAGTCTATCATTACAAAAAATCATTAAAAAAAAATCATCAAAACCACATCAAAATCATTAAAAATTATCGAAGTCGTCAAAATCATCAACATCATCACAATCACCACTCATCGACCGCGTTTTTTTGGCGGGAAGAGCGCCCGTATACGGCCGCCTCTTTCGAACCAAAAATTCCACACATACTTGACTTGCCCGAGCTTTCTACTCGTTCGCTCAAAGTGCACTCTTAAAATAAAAAAAATAAAAGTAAAAAAAAGTACGCACTGCTCCCTGCCCTCCTTCCCGCTTCGCCTGTTGGCTGTCCTTCCCTCTTGGCTGTGCTTTTGTCCGTTGCGCGCCACTTTCCGAGTGATTCGCTCGCTCGCTCGCTCGCTCGCCCGCTGTCACACACCGCCACACACCTCTCTCTCCCCAGATCAAATCACCAAGGCATATAACAATAACGGAAAATCTTATTTCCCCGTTTTTCCAAACAGCAAAATTTCTGCTTTGTCCCCTTGTTTGTCGACTGTCGTGTCGTCGGTCGCCGGCCTGACCCTTTCTTCCTCACGCCATTTTGACCCCAAGATTTGTCGCTTGCTGAACATGCACTTCTCCTAGGCAGCGGAAGAGACGCTTAAAGCCGATCCACAGCCAAATGCCAAAATGCCGTCCATCATTTTAAGTCTCTATCTCAACCATCGACAACATCGTCATCGCTGCTCCTCGGTTCTGCGACCTCCTCCTCCTCCTCCTCCTTCTCCTTCCCTTCCCAGTCCCAATCCTATCTTCTCAAACATTCCGGGTTGGCGTACAAGACATCAAAAGATTGTTGCTGCTGACAATAGAAAAAAAAAAAAAAAATTGCGGATTTCTGGTGCCAGTAAGAGTTTAGGCCAGGGGCAAAACGCGAATTTTCCCAGATATAGAGGTAAACTAATAACAAAATTCGAAAAGCTAATGAAATAGAGGGAGAGGAAGAGAGAGAGAGAGATTGAGGCAAATATAGAAACGAAAGATATAGAAAGAGAAAGCGAACAGAGATGGAGACAAGCAGTGAGAGAGAGAGAGAGAGTAACGGTGATTAGATCACACGAATGGAGAAGGGAGAGAAAGACAGAAGAGAGGGAAAAAACAAACGAGGAAACGAAGTGGAAAGAGAGAAAAGCAAATACAGCGACGGGAGAGAGAGAGAGAGGGGGGGGGGGGAGAGGGTTAGGGGAAGGGGGGGGGGGGACAAAGAATCAAGAAAAAAGAACGAAGAAAACGAAAGAGAACAACAAAGGGATTCAAGGGCAGAGGGAGAACGGACCGCGTAGTATAATTACGTCGATGGATCTTTTGCTGCTGGCCAACAAGATCTCGGAGGACGACGATGACTGAATGCCCGAAATTAGTCGTGTGAGACGAACACGTGTCAGGATTTTCACGGCGGAATCTATCTGATCATAAAGAGCTCAGGTACAGAAAAAGAACACGGGGGGGGGATGGTACTAGAAGAACGAACACGAGCCGAGAGCCTGGGGAACCCTTCCCCATTCCCCCCCCGCCCCCCCCCCCCCCCCCCCCCCCCCCCGCTAGTGCTTCAATATCCACAGCACACTAGCTTTCGTGTGCACATACTAACGATCGCCTCTTCCACTGCGCATCAACTAAAATCCATCAATCTCGATCCCGATGACCACAGATGCCTCTTTCTCTGGAGCTACAGCTAAAAAAAAATGTGCTGACGTGGGGAAAGCGCTGACATGACAAATGTGCTGACGTGGCAAATGTGCTGACGTGGCAAAAGTGCTGACGTGACAAATGTGCTGACGCGGCAAAGGAGTGTGTCAATCGAAGCCGGTTAAAAAGAGAGAGAGAGAGAGAGAGAGAGAGAGAGAGAGAGAGAGCAGCCAACAGGTACATGTGAAGTAATTGGAAGCAGAAGCTAGCCGAGTAAGTTTATGTGCAATCTGTCAAGCCACAGATTCGAGGATCGACTCTTTAAAAGGGGAGAAGGAATGTATTGACGTGGCAATCAATGCCATGACGGTGATTACGTGGACTGCTCTGCATCTTGTGCTTGGTTCCCAGCCCGTCCGGTGATTCGAACAGCTGCTGCTATATGTGCTTGGTTCCCAGCCCGTCCGATCGACGAGCCTGCCTTGTTCATCCGACCGAATACAAAGTACGGTCATTATTGCTGTATTTAGACTGAAAGATGCCCCCAAAAGTACAAAAGTACAGTTGTAATTACCGCACGTTATATTCTATCTAGTGAACAAGGTAGTCTTCTCCTCCCGCGGGTGAACAAAGGTGATTTCCTCCTCCTCCTCCTCCTCCCAACGCGCTCCCTCCTTTCCAGCTCCCTCCAGCTCCAACCGATCGACCTCGCCGGACCAAAATCAGCTCTGTCCGCCCTTCCTCGAATTTTTTTGGCGAACCGGAAACGACAATTCCGAATCTTTGAAATTTTTCGCCGAACCGAAAAGCGCCCGCGCTATTTCTACCACTTCGTCCGTTCGGTCATTCATTCATTCATTTAATGGTGTCGTCAACAACAAAGGGGTGGGTATTCGAACCGCGGAGGAAAAACGCGGAAGACGACAAACACACATCGAACCGCGGAGGAAAAACGCGGAAGACGACAAACACAAGTGCAAGCGCGGGCACGACACAGCGAAAGCCCGGGCCCGACATGCATGGCGAAGGCGAAAGGCGAAGGCGAAAGGCGAAAGCGATCATGAATTTCGTTCGTTCGTTCGGGCATGGCGCCACTGCTTCTCTACATGCACAGAAGACAAAAAACTAATTACAAATATGGCGGTGCACCTTTCCATGTTCTAGGGGAGGATTCATTCTCATTTTGCAGATTTGGTGAGTAGTTGAGCGCGGCACTTCCCCAGCGTACGTATCGAATTTTTCTTACTTTTTATTTTTTTTCTAATAAGGGTTATTAGCCCAACCAATTCAATTACCTGTCGAATGTCGACAGAGGACAGCCTTTCAGGCCTTTTTTATTGTCATTATAGTAGAACGGGGGGGGATTCCGTTGCAGGCACATCCGTGCTCAAGGCTCCAACGAGGGAACATGCGGGAGCTGGACCCACCTGGAGCCTTGAGGGAACATGCGGGAACTGGACCCACCAGCAGGTGCGATACTTGTTATTGTTACAGCAGGTGCGATACTTGTTATTGTTACAGCAGGTGCGATACTTGTTATTGTTACAGCAGGTGGGCGAGTCACCGAGAGCTTCTTCTTCTTCGATGGGCCAGTCACTATGCCTCCCCTCCGATCCCCGCCACCCCTATGAGCATCCGCAGTCTCAGCTCAATTCCACTTGGGGGGACCAACGGCATATCTCTAGGTGGCGGGCGCCAAGCATGCCGACCGGTAGAAAGGTCCATGAGAAAGCCAGTGGGGATTGAACCCAGGACGTCCTGAATGCCGCGTGCGTTCCTTACCAACTGAGCTAACGCCTCCCAACGAAAACAAAAACAAGTCCTTCGGGACATCCGTTAAAATTGGGACGATACAGAGAAGATTGATTAGCATAAATCGAGAAATGGTCCCAAAAAAAAAAAAAAAAAAAAAAAAAAAAAAAAAAAAAAAAAAAAAAAAAAAAAGGCAACGGGCCTTGCCTTCACCACGCACCGACTGTGTAAAATGGCGCGTGTATGTCCACGTAAAAGGTGGGAAGATGCGGTCGTCATTTTTCTGTCCTTCTCACTCACATCACATACATTCGGCGAGCGGCGAAGCACCATCAATCAACGAATTCCAAGGGCGAAAAAGAGACGGAAAAAAAAAAAGCAAACATCCAGCTCCAACCATGTCCCGCCGACCTGCGCTCGACGTGAAGCCGACAGCAATGGGGCGGGAGGCAGGCGGTCGGGTGCGCGCGCCGGCGGGCGCGCTGACGGGGGTTGACACTGCGCCCTGCAACCGGCGATCGGGTGCCTGCGCATCCGCGGGGGCGGGGGTACATATAGAATGGCAGGTGTCCCCGACTCTCACGGGCGCGGTGAGTTCTCCCACCCACTTGCCCAGATTCTTCGTATCTGGCCGTCGATCTTAAATAATCGAATCGACCGTCTGAAACGAAGAATCCGCGGGACTGGATCCTCGCTGCAGGGGCCGCCTGCGCCGTAGGCGCCAAACGGCCTTGCCGCAGAAATCATCAAATATGAAAAATGCTATGCAACGTTTATTCCCCATAGAACACGGAGCGATACACACCAACTTGGTAGTTTTTTTTTTTCTTTTTCTTTTTCTTTTTTGGAAACCATTCCTTCATTCCCTTACAAAGTAATCAATGGCCTTAGGGGTGCGCCGCCAACGGCGCCGGTAGCGCGCTCGTGGCTTGCGCCGTCGGTGGTTCCTGCGCTACGCAGATTCTCACCGACCCGGTGAGCGGTTCTCTCGCTATCGGAGCGAGAATTACCGCGGTGAAGGTGACGAACCATGGCTTTCGCCATGGCGACGTGACTCCCACGTCTGTCCCCTTGCACCTTACCGGAGGATTTCTTCCCCCCCTACCGCCCGCCACGCACGGGCAAATCAGCTTACTAGATCCAGCGCCAAGGCAACTACGCAACGGAGCCAGAGGTCAGGCAGCAGCCACATCTTCGACACCGGAGAATCGTCGACCCGGGCCATGGATATGGTAACGCTCCCTCGCAATTACAGTAGTTACCTTGCTTTCGGGGGATAGGTGACGAAGCTGCGTACATTGTGCTCTCGATTTCAGTTTCCATTTGTAGATCAAGTCGTTCGCGTGCGGATCAGGGATGTTTTGTACAATAGCAGTTAAAGGACACTACTTAGGCTAGGAGAAGTTGGAGCTAGGCTCGGATGTTCGTGTAGACAATTAACTGCCATTTTCACCGTTGCCGTCCTCACACGTCTCTAGGGTAAAGTCGGCATCGCCTCTCCCAGTCCGACTCCTGGTTAGGTACGGATTACCCTAGAGTAGGCACAAGGAGTCCATGTTGGTATAGACAATCCAAACACACGGACCAGGGCCATTCACTAAAGGAACGCAGCTCCGCAAGTAGTAACTACGCGGAGGTAACCCATTAGAGCGATACATAGCCTCAAACTCGCGTCCCCAGCCCTTTTATCGCGCAAACTCAACTCTTCCCATGGCAGTGACATCGAAACATGGCAACCCTGGGAGGGGAGGAACTGGTGATGGCCGAAGGGGATGAGGAACGAGAAAGGGAAAAACAAGAAGAGGAATACGAAGAGAGAGTCCGATTATTGCTTACAATGTGCTACGATGAAGGACGGTGCCCTGAGGACATCCCACTCGAAGAGGTGGAGATCGAAGGGAATGAGGCGGTCGTGACAGTCGACGCTCGATTCGATGCCATCAAAGTGCGTTGGTTAAAGGAGAGAACAGTAGTTATAATTTTTAGGTATGAGGCGAGGAACTTACCGAGGAAGGTAAAAGAGGACATTGTTCGGGCATATGAAAATGGCTGGAATAAAGAGGGTATATTCGACCCCCCCATAGAGAAGGGTAGAATCAAATTCGAGGGACCGAATGTGATATCGTATGTAGCTAAGAACTGTGAAGTGGCCGAATGGATGATCAATGAGGGAATGGGGGAAGTTATGCTGAAGAGAAAGCGATACGTTTTCGAGACCAAAGCGTGGATGCCAAGGGCCGAATGGCAAGAATTCGGAAGGATCGAATTGGAAAAGACTTTCTGGATTTTAGCAATTCAGGTACCCCTCGACGCATACGTATATCTACACTCGGCTCTGACGAAGGTAATCGGCCCAGTGGTAAAAATGGACTCTCCAGATCGTTTTTCCCCCAACCCCAGACTGCTCAACATTCGATGTGAACTAAACCCGGAGTGCAGAGAGAGATTCGTAGACAGGCTCTGGGTCAGGCTGACGACGGGAGGAATGGTGGAGGTCAGGTTAGCTAATGCCGCTACCCCGTATTGCAATCACTGTAGATGGTATTTCCACACCGAAGATGAGTGCACAAGAAAGAAAAGCAATCCCAACAGGAGACGGGGCAGATCCGGACAGAAGAAGCAGGTCGTCCTATCGGACGAAGAGGATGACAGATCCTCCAGGTCTTTGAGTTCCCAATCAGAGGGCAGCATCGCGTTCACGAGACGCAGAGGAGCAAATAGATACAAGGGACCGCTGTCACACGAGCATTCAAGCGGCTCTGTGATGCGTAACAGAGGCGCCTCCCCCCCCCCACCGCCTCATCCGCTCTATGAGCGGGTGGGTGGTGGAACAGGGAACAGTAATGGCTTGACCAATGGGGTAGGAAGGGGAGTCGTTAACGGGAACGGTCTGGTATCCCGTTCCAACCCGGTCTTCTCACCAAGGCTAAACCAGGCCTCAAGCTTTCCCGACCCGAACTGGAGAACGGTCTGGGATAATCAATCGAACCCATGTAGAGAATTCCACCCCCCCGTGCACAGCCAATTTCTGGCCCCGACCATGCAACGCCTGCTACAGGCAGCAGCGATGCACTCGGAAGAACCCCCTCCCCCAGGGACAGACTGAACGCAGAACGCTAAGCCTATTAGGCCAATCCCTATCAAGGCAGGAGCAGGAAGTCGGCACGAAGGGAACCTGTGCTCATCCCCGGGGGAAGTCGCTACCACCTCAGCAGTCGAATCTCAGGGTCGCTGTACGAAAGGCCAATCTCCCCTGAAAGCACGGAAAACAGTAAGGTCAGACGCCTCACGATCTCTCCCCCTACTAATCGAAGCAGGCACGAATTCAGACAACCCAATGAGGGAAAACTCACAGAGGTCCGCACACAGCCGAGCGGGTTCATCCACCTCAGCTAAATCAGACCAATCTGCCGGATCAGACAGGGGAACTGCCCCCCCGCTTCCAGGGGTAAAAACGTCAAGAAGCCGCAGGGCTCTCACATCGTCCAAGAATCAGGCTGCCACAATAGAGAAGTGGCTAGTACCCCTGGTTTGCTCAATTGTGAATGGAGCAATTCATGTGATTGCGTGGCAACCGGAGAATGCAAAAATCATTTTTTTGTCCCTCCCAACGGAGGAACCAGTCACCCAGCAGCTCATTCTCACGGGCACTAAGCATATATTTGCAGATCGTTTCCCGCTCAGGATGGTCCCTAACATGGCCCTTCCCCGATTCTATCCGGAGCAGGACAGCCGAACCTGCAAAGTCTTTGTTCCCTTGCTGAACGCATTCATCCATCCGGATAGGATGGAGAGCCTGCTCCTCGAAGGTATGCGGATGATCCCACTTACCCTGTTCATCGAGGAAGATGCTGAGTCTCTTCAGCAGCTCCGAGTCCAAAATGTCGGGGACGCTGGTTTTTTGAGCAAGATCAACGACAAGCTTCCAAGAAACAAACAATTGCAGTCGATCTTCTTAAAAAACTTGCTGGCCCAGAAATGGGCCCCATCTTCAGCGGCTGCCACGTCATCCAAGACACAGGCACGCCCGAATGCCACGTCTGTTCCGAGACCTCAGACTACCCCCGCCCCCATCCAACCCAGGGTCACGACCAGCCGGATGAATGGATAAAATTAACATAGTCTCCTGGAATATGAGGGGATTAGGAGACAGATCAAAGAAGGGGAAGAGGTTTCGCATCAAACCATGGTTACATAGACACAGGGTACAGATCATCTGCATTCAGGAAACCAAACTAGATGAAAAGAAGATCAGGGAATTAGGCACGTGGTGGGATGGCCCTCAACTCTGGTCACCTGCGGTAAGCACCAGGGGCGGGGTAGGAATCTTGTTACACAGAGACTTACCTATTCAGATCATTGATCATGATGTGGATCTGTGGGGCCGCTGGGCCTGGATCAAATTCACAGCGTTCGGCGTAGACTGGGCGATCATGACAATTTACGCCCCGGTCGACAGAGCAGAAAGGAAATTGTTTTTTCAGGATCTCATCTCGTACACGCCGGATGTGGATAACCTCCTCGTCATGGGGGACTGGAACGTCTCCCTAGACGACCTCGCAGGCACCTCAGCTGGATCCCCAGACCTGCACGAGCTGATAGATTATATGTCAGAACTTAATCTTTGCGATGCGTTCCGGCTGATGCACCCATCAGATCCAGGGTTCACTTGGGGCTCCTCCGCTTCAGAAGGGCAAAATGCAGGATGCCTAAGACGATTGGACTTTGCTCTCATGAGCCCGCAGTGGTGGGACGCGTCCCTCAATGTGGAAGTGGTAAGACATCCAATGTCCGACCACTACTCGATTAAAGCCACGTTTCAACTCCTGGATACAGCGGACCGGGGCACTGGTTACTTCAGGCTTAATATTCAGAATCTCAAGGACCCAGGCCTCAAGGCCTGGGTAGAGAACTTCTTCGTAAAATGGCCGAAGGCCCAACAACTCTTCCCCTCCGTGGGAGAATGGTGGAACGCAGGTACAGGTATTGCAGGAAATTGGTTAAGTGTTTTCTCACGGATACTAGCCGCAGAACGGAACAATGAAGAGGCCCAAATTCTCAGGGACCTGGAATGGGTGGAGGACAGAATGCAGTCCCACCCTGTATCGGCCTCAGTTTGGGCAGCAGAGAGATGCACCCTGTTATCAAGATGGGATGACCTACAAAGGCAAAACGCGGAGGAATGGGCTGAAAGACTCACCGTGAAGGGCATCTTAGTCTATGATAGAATGACAAAGGAAGCATTTCAAAAACTGTTGCCCAGGAGATCCTCTCAACTGATGAAAACACTAAGCCACCCCTTTGTACCAGAAGCCAGACCGGCAACCACATCAGGAGCCATGTGCTCCTATGCAGCCCTGTATTTCAAGGATATCCTCACTTCAAGGTTGCCAAACCAGGCCCCGGAGCTAGGCCTATCATCCGAATCTTCCCATTGGGAACACACAGCCGTCAGAATCACTAGGAGTGGCAAATTGGACATGGACAGACCGGTAACCGTGGAAGAAATCGCTGCAACCGTGAATACTATGGCCAAAGTTAAGGCCCCAGGGAAGGATGGGCTTCCTGTAGAATTCTATATTCAGCACGGGGACACTCTATTTCCACACCTAGTAGAAATCTACAACGGGGCCATTACTGGTGGTAGACTTTCCAAGGGGATGACACACGGCATAATCACGGTTACGTACAAAAAAAAGGACAAAGCTGACATCCGGAACTGGAGACCAATTTCCCTCCTAAATGTATCATATAAAATCCTAGCTAAGCTGTTAGCCAATAGACTAGGCAGATATTTACCAGAGCTGATAGGGCGGGATCAGGCGGCCTTTGTGCAAGGCAGATCAATTTTTGACAATGTAGTAACTGCAATTGAGGCCTTAGAATGGATTCAGCAGGAGAATCTGGATGTTGCTGTACTCCTACTAGACCTAGAGAAGGCCTACGACAGAGTAAACTGGTCTTACGTACTGACAACATTGAAGCACATGCAGTTTGGCCAAAACTTCTGTCACTGGGTCTCTGTGCTGTATGTCTACTCCACGACATCGGTCACAGTAAATGGCTACATCTCTCCCACCTTCCCCCTGACCAGATCGTTGAGGCAAGGCTGCCCCCTAGCCCCCCTCCTCTTCGTACTGCAGCTGGAAGTTCTGGTGACCAATATTAGAGTTCACCCTCAGATCAGCGGACTACCGGTGCAACAGACTGAATGCCGTGTAAAAGCCCTCGCAGATGACCTCATAGCTATATCAGGCAACACGGTAGATTCATTGCAGGCCTTGAAGTCCTGCCTGATGGAGTATGCGAACCTGTCCGAAGCAGCAGTAAACTGGTCGAAATTTGTGTACTTCCTTCCCCGTGGATACACTCTCGCGGTAGAATGGGGTATGAAAAGAGTGGGGGATGATTCCTCGGAAAGATACCTAGGGCTGCAAGTAACCCTAGGGCAATGTGCTGAAGTTCAAAACAACCTGCTCCAGCAGAAGATTCTGCAAAGAATCGCAGTATGGTGCCTGGCCAAACATCTGTCACTGTTTGGTCGGGCCCTAGTCACGAACGTGGCACTTTTTGCATTATTGTGGTATGTTGGTACAATCAGAGCATTGGGACGACAACTGTTGAAAGTCGTCAAAAGAGCAGCAGCCAGATTTATCTGGAAGCCTTTCGCAAAAAACAACGAAGGTTTCATATCCAAAGTAGCTTGGGAGCTAACATGCAACCCCCGTAACGAAGGCGGTCTGGGAATACTCGATCCAACGGACCAGAACGCAACACTTCTAGCGAAATGGATTATTAAAGCTATCTCTGATACCTCCGGTGATCACTGGGTACTTTTGGCTGAGCAGTCCCTGGCAAAGGATTGGAACCTATCTCACCCCAAAGATGTTTGGACGTGCTGTATGATGGAATCATTCCTCCGCAGACGATCCTCCTCTCCGTTCTGGCAAGACGTGCTCAACGCGTGGAAAAGGGTAGGTCCGAAACAATGGATCACCCCGACAACGAGAGAGGAGGTACTCGCACAGCCTCTATTTGACAACCCGGCAATTAGGGGAAAGGACGGCCTCCCCTTTTCAGCCGGCAGCGCTCCGGAAGCTTTCGGGAGGCAATGGACGGAAAGGGGTGTCCTACGAGTAGGAGATCTGTGGAGTGAGGTTCTGGGACAGTGGGTCCCACGCGGAGCTCTAAGACAAAAGCTGGGACGCCTAGCACACATAGAGGAACAAGCAAATCACCTCAGAACCGCTATTCCCCTGGACTGGAAACACCTCCTCCTACCAGAGGGCGTGTCCCCGCCAGGAACATGGTTTGTCCTAAGAACCGAACACAATGATGCAATCCAGGGAAATATTTTTTGGAAATTGGTTAAGTTAGAGACCGATGGTTCCCGATCATTCGAAAGATGGATGAGACAGCAGGGGTCAGATAGCCTCTACCTGCTAAAAGATGAGGAAGTCGAGTATCCTGGCCTCCCCAGTAAGCCTCTGGGGGGGCTAACCCAGATAAGGGTCAGGGAAATCTACAGCGAAGACGGTACATGGCAATGCTTCCTATGGGCGGAAGGAACCCCAATCAGTGATTTGAGGTTGGACCCCAAGATGTGGTCCTGGAGAGGCTCAGAGAAATTCAAGCAGGAAGCCTGGTTAATCGACTACGTATCAGCAGGCAGGTACCAACTCCTTCACACAGGTAGAACCCCCATCTCGGTGGCAATCAGCAGATGGGCTCAAGTGGACGCAACGTCAGATGTTACAATAGCAAGGGACATACAACGCTGCTGGCAGCAGCTGCAGAAACTGCCTCAGCAAAGAGCGGCGGCTATCCTATGGCTACTGTCCATGATGGCTACCCCATCGGCGGTCTGGCTAGTTGAGAGAGGGATGAAGGTGCAGATCCATTGCTCCCGGTGCAAATGGCCATTCGAATCTACAGTACATCTGTGGCTATCCTGCCCCTTGTCCCGGAGAATCTGGGACTGGTGGATAAGGCATTGGGACCGGATTAGCGGATCAGCCATGGAATGGAACGACCGCTGGATCTTATTTGGAGGCGTCCCGGACAGTCTACCACTGGACAGGGGCTGGGGTTATGTGGCTCAGGCTTTGAGAGCATCTCTGTTCCTGGTCATCTGGGAGGTCAGGAACAAAACTGTATTCGAAGGAAGATTTCTGTCGGATCAAGCTATCAAGTCAGAAATCAAGGCGAACATCAGAAGGTGTATCAAGAGTGATTGGAGAAGGAAGGTCCTAAACTCAAGACTGAGGGCAGCAGGGATCTTATGGTTTACCGCAACCTGGACGATCCAGGAGCGACTTGCTGAAGTACAGGAAAGCAAGGTTGTGCTTGACAATTGGTTGTTCGACATGGAATGAATACCTGGGCACTCGGTTAGTCTCCACAGTAGGAGGGCAGCAGTTGGAAGGAAGGGGGGTCTGGAGGGAGTGTCATATTAGTCAGGGAGCAATAGCTCCACCACCCCGCAGTAGGGGAGGTCTGGATTACTCAGACAACCGTCTCGGTCTGGGTTAT
>BFEA01001118.1:32542-57858 GCA_003427395.1 Chara braunii
TGTACCGTAAGGGGGAGGAGCGTGTGTGAGTACCCATGGTGACTTGCTGGTGGAATAGGAACCGGACTGTTGCTCCCCAGAATGGAAAGGAGCCAGGACCAAGGCCCTGTTTACCTAAAAAAAAAAAAAAAAAAAAAAAGCCAGGAATCCCTCCACATCTCTACCCGCGGAAAGTTGATCAAACCTCAGCGTCAGCTGGTGCTGGAAACCGGGTCCAGCATCCCCCCACCTTTCCAATCAATCCAAGTAAGGGCCTCGTTAGACCCTCCTTGAAAAATCCTCAGGAATTAGGATGAAGTCCTTGGAAAATTTCAAGGAACTCGGCGGCGTTGTTACACCGCGTCCTAAACGAAAGGGTCCCAAGGAAAAACGTTGGAGGTTTCCAGCGGCCAATTTCATACGCATATACGAGGTCGCGGGGTAGGATGTCCGTCTTCGCGGTGGGATGTCCGTCCGTCCTCAGGCGTGGTCCACTGGCGGCGCAAGGAGCCTACGAATGCTGAGCTGCGAAAAGAGGCGCGGAGGTTCGTTTTCGAAATTCGAATTTCAAACCCTTCGCTCATTCCCACGGCGCGCGACGTGGGGAGATCACCCCTGGAGGTACCACAGTGCGAAACGTCTGCGCGGACGATTGGCGGCGCCCGTCGCTGTTGGCAACTCGTTCATCCGAGCGTCAGCCGGCGCGGCGCGAAAGGTGACGACGTTGGAGCGCGTGAAGTGCTGCGGGTCCCAGTTTCCTCCTCCCGCAGACGACGACGAACCGGTGGCTACCTGAGATCGCCCGTCGTTCGTGCACGAGGAGGTGCCGTCCTGAGAGCGCCGCTGACGTCCGTGTGGAAAAAGGGTCCCGCCGTCCGTTTCGAGTGCGTCTTCGCAAAGGCGACGTCGGGGCTTCGTGATGGACCATGCGTCGCACGCGGTTCGCGCCAACACCTTGAGCAGGGTGGAGAGAAATGCGGTAGTTGCAGCAGTGTCGGCGGTGGCCATGCGATGTCGCATCGAGAGAATGACGGTGCGCTTGAGGACGAGAGTGTCTATTCGCAAGCAGCGTGAGCTCATCCAGCACGTGATGGAGGCGCCAGACTGCGTCTCCATGTCCGAATCCATTTTTCAGTTATGCGCCGCCATGTCATCCGGGGTGATACCACGGGCGACTCCCAGGTGGTGGATGAGAAGAAGGACAGGTGGCACGTGGGAGGATCTGCGGAAGACAGACCACGCGTCGACCGAATACTTCAAGGAAAAGTTGAGGATGTCCCCCAGGGTGTTCACGGAGATCGTGGAGGCATTGTCTCCTCTTCTGCAGCGGCGGGTGACGTTCTACAGGGTCCCTTTGCAGCCGGATCACATCATCGCATATGCGTTGTACCGATGGGCAAGCGGGGAGACGTACGAGAGCAGCACTTCCGCATTCGGAATAGGGCGCGCTTCCGGGTTGATCGCAGTGGAGGACATTACAAGGGCACTCCTCAATGTGTACCGTGACAAGATCGTCTGGCCTGCTGGGAGGCGTCGTGTGCTAGTTTTGCGCGCCTTTGAGGCGAAGGGCTTTCCCAACTGCTATGGCTGCATAGACTGCACGCACGTTTACGTCGACAAACCGGCGAGCGCTCCTTCCGAGAACTAGTTCGACTGCAAGCATCGTTTCTACATTGTAGCGCAGGTGGTGGTGGACCTCGACTTGCGCATCACAGACGTTTTCGTCGGTTACCCGGGGAGCTGCCATGACATTCAGGTGCTTCAGCTCTCCAGTCTGTGGTCGCGTGCGGAGGAGGGGGATCTTTTCCGTGGGCCTGCTGTTGTGCTGCTGTTCGGAGTGAAGACACACAGTTACATTCTGGGCGACAACGGGTATCCGCCACTGGAGTGGATTGTCGTGCCGTACGAGGGGACCAATCAAGTCCCCGACGAGGAGAGGTTCGACAACAAGCAAAAGGTCGCCAGGGGAGCAGTGGAGAAAGCTTTCAGGAGATTGAAAGGGATGTGGAGGCTGTTCCTCCGCACACACAAGACGAATATGGACACTCTCCCACAACAGTTCCAGGCCGTGTGCATTCTGCACAACATCCTCCTTGACGCTGGCATGGAGTTCGACGAGAACTTGCTGTGGGAGGTGGATGCTAATGGCATGTGCCGGCGAGTGGACTTGGGGTTGGATCATCCACCCCACCCCATTGCTGAGAACTTCAATCGGCCCCGTGCGTTGGCGTTACGCGAGGCATTGGCGGAGCGGATGAAACACGCGTGAAGGCGCGCACCGCGTCGACGGCGCGTGGCTCTGCCGTCCTTTTGGAGGTCGTGCTGGGGTCATCGTCCAACGGAGGCGTTCTGTGTTCTGTCCCTGTCGCAGGCGTGTGCCGTGCCCTGGGGTGTTATGCACGTTCACTGCGGGTCGTCATTGATCGCTAATGTCACGGAGCCGTCGACGGAAACACTGTTCATCCGCAGTTCTTTTCCTTTTTTTTTGTTAAACATTTTGTAGTAGGTTGTTAATGCCCAGTGATGCGGTTTGTTGTGTTTCGATTTCGAAGAAGACAGTGTCTGTCGGTGGGGTAATCTGTCTGGAGGTGACTCGTAATTGTTCTCCTTTTTTCAAATTTGTACTGTAGACCAAAGTTCCGGCTGCATGTGTGCGGCTATCGGTGCTCTGTGACGGTGGTGTGGTTTCGTGTATGTGATTGCAATCCAAATGCCTTTTTTCTCTCTTTCGCTTTTTTTCGTTTTATTGTCTTTCATTTTATTTTATTTTTGTGTGTTGCGGTTTGTATCTCAGGGGCGATGTGTGCGCCTTTCATTGATCTGTTGCCTCCTCAGCAAAACTGAAGCGTGAATGCGTTTTTTGCGCAGTTTTAAGAGCGCTTTCATCAACACACTGGAACCCAGTCCACCACCAATGCCCGACTTCGTGGAGGATCACACCCTAGCTTGGACAAGTCTGGCGGCCAACCGATCAACCGATCATTGGATCAGTTCATCGACTTGCCGGCAAAGCTGTCTGTACTGAGGTGCACTGATCATACTTGTCATCACATTGGCAACCGACGACCGTTCCAAACAATCAACCAATCAGCACGAAGAAAAGGTTATTCACACCAAACACGAGAAAGTGTGATTTGAGGAAACGCATCGTCATATTCCAACGGGACACACCGTTCCATTGCTGGACTCCGTCCAATTAACACACTCGCACATGATCATACTTGCCATCACATTGCCAACCAACGACCGTTCCAAACAATCGACCAATCAGCACGAAGAAAACGACATTCACACCAATCACGAGAAAGAGAGATTTGAGGAAACGCATCGTCATATTCCAACGGGACACACCGTTTCATTGCTAGACTCCGTCCAATGAACACACTCGCAAAACACTATCGAAATCGGACTGTCGTTTTCAAAAAAGAGTAATAAAAGGCGCCACTCGTCATTCCTGGCGCAGACCAACCATCGCATTGACTTCACAATGCACCTTCAAATACCCTACAAAGCCGACCTCTCTCGGAGGTCGGTTAACAGCTACCAAGCGTCGACGGGAGACGAGACACACTGCGCGCGTGCGGCGTGGCGAAACGGGAACACACTCTATGAAGCGACCCTGGCGTGGAGAAACGCGTCAATGCATGCTAACCATCTGCGCTCGTCGCAATCATCCCCCGACTCCGAACCCCCATGCAAGCGCCCCCCCCCCCCCCCCCCCCCCCCCCCCCCCCCCCGCTCCCCCCCGCCGTCCAATCCACCCCCTGCCGATCCGGCACTTCCATTTCACGCCATGTCGAAACCTTAATGACGGACCGCTTCACTCCACGGGCGATACCTTCTTCCTTGTCACGCAAGACGGCCATATCGAGGACATTTATGCTCCCGTTTCGTCTTCTGTACCGTCCTCCTTCCGATCACCTTCAAAAGGTCCCGTCCCCATCCAGTCCATTCTCGCCGCGACGTCGAGGTCCGCCAGACCAGCGTTGCAGTTGTACCGCACTCCGCACGAAGCCCACTCCGAGATGTAGTAAGGGAAAGCGCCCAGCGTCAACGGTGGTTTCCGCAGGCGACTTCATACCGCATTCGCCGAGTGCATCATGTGGCCGCGCCAGTTGAAGGACGATGAACACACCGCCACCAGAGTCGGCTTCGCCACCAGCTGCGCGTAGTAAGACGCCTCCTCGTAGGAGCGCGCATCGTCGCCTCCCATGCGCATGATCCACATGCACGCGATGAGAAGCAGGCGGAAAGCATCCCCGATTCTGCTCAGTCTCGGGTGTGACAATCTACCGCCGTCCCACCACTGCTCGGCCCGGAGCGCGTCGTGGAAGCATGACGCAAGATGCATCACAATCGCCTCCTGCTGCGTGGCCATGTCATCGTCCTCCGGCCTGTTCTTGATATACGCCCCGGCGAACCACAATGGGATGTCCATTTTCAAAGCGACCGTGTGGTAAATTACGGTGGGCGGCACTGTCCTCGACCACTCCAAGCTCTGCCAAACTGCTCTCGCCAGGTCGGTGGGGTAATCTGTGGCGACGTAGGACTCTGCGCGGGCCTTGAAGACGACCTGAATATCCACCCGTGGATGACGTGCATTGCCACGTTCTCCGTTCGTCTCGCCCGTCTGAGAGCTGACTCTCGTTGCGCGCCATCTTCGATCCGCACGTGCGGGACTTCTGGGGGCAGCATCATGAGGCATTGCGGAGCGCTGGCGCCTGCACCTCCATTGACGATCGCGCAGAAGTAGTCCGCGCAGGAATGCACTGCGTCCACGATCATCCGTCCGGGGCCGGTTGCCCAGAATGCTTTGCCGTCTACCCACAGTTTCGATTTCGCCTTCAACTCCTCCTCCTGGTGGGACCTTTTCTTCCTCGCGCTCAGAGGTTGGTCGTCCTCTTCTTCCCCACGCAGATTCTCCTCCCTCCTCTCTTGTTTTCTCCCCGCCTCTTCCACCCTCCGATCTTCTCGCCTTTCTCCAGTACCGAGGGCGGCGGCATGGCCAGCAGCGCTCGCTGCTTGCGCGGATTGAAGCACAGCCCTCGGCGAAGCGCCGACGATCGTCGGGTTCGACGCCTCCACGTGGCGCGATGGAGACTCACCGACCGGAGCTTTATCGCCGCGCTCGGACACGGATGCGATGGTAGATGGAGAACCCACGGCCCTCTGAGGCGGAATGTCACCGGACAGAACTCCTTGCGGACGAGCCGTCCCGCCACCGCCACCTCGCGTGGACGTGAGGACGCCAAGGTTGGTGAGCGCAAGCATACGCTGCCTGCTCACACGGTCTCGCCCGAACCCGAGCGCAGGCATCCCTACAAAAGTGATGTCCATAGGCGTCACCTCCTCTCCCCCGTCACCCCCATCTCGCCTTCCGACCCGTCTCCCGCGCGGAGCTTCTTCGACTTTGGGACGTGGCCCCTTCCTGTATGCCCTGCACCTGCTTCGCCGGAACCACCGTGTGGACGTTTCGGCCTCTGCTGGCCACGTGGCGCCATTCGCTGACGGTCGGATGCGCACGCCCCGTGAACGAAAGGAGACTGCCACAGCGTTTGAGAGAAAGTGGCCAGGGATCGTCTTGCGCGGGCGATGTTCAGCTCCCCACGCAGAACAACGGAAACCCCACGCGTGGCCTTGCGTGCAGTCGAGAACCAAAAGACAGGGACAAGATAGTGCTCGCGCGGACCTTTATATTGCTCGCGGTGACATTTCCCCTCCCTCGGCGCGCGGATCCCACACAAACGGCCTCCAACACACCCCTCCACACAACGGCAGCGACGATCACCCATTCCGCATGCGGGCAGACCACCCCAAATACCAAGGGTCAGTGTGGTCCGGGGAATGGACGGCCCTGCCCTGGAGGGCCAGCGACTCAACATTTCGAAGCGTGCGAGGGTAGACGGCCATCGCGCACTCCATCCCCCGCCTTGTTTCCTGGATTTCTGTCATTGTCGGAGGAGCGACACCACATTTCGCCATGGGCCAGTTCGCGGGCGAATCCACCACAACGGCTTAACAAAACTCACGCCACCGACGTCAAGATCTGTCCCTTATCGCTCTGGCAATCTCCATCAACGACGTGCACATCATCCTGTTCGCCTCATCGGACGCCGTGTAATGCCTCTCTAGTATGTCACACTGCTGCTTCTGGGCTTCAACCTCCCGGTCCAGGATGTCACACTGCCGCTCCAGGATGCTACACTGCCGTTTGCTCGCACCCTCTACCGTGTCCACCATCAATGCACCGTGTTTGTCCATGACTTCGGAGATGGCGTCGAAGGTCTGTTGCCGCATGTTCTTCCTCTTTGGTGGAGTGCCCGTGCTCCCTGCACTGAACCCCGACTCCCACGCTGAACCCACATCTTCGTTGACGCCATCACCCCCCTCTCCACCAGCAGAGGACTCTCCACCAACGGCCGCCTGGCGGTGACCATCCATTGCTGGTGGCACTCCTCCGCGGGCGCTCGTGTCTGCCGCGTTGTCCGGGTAGATGGTCTTGTTATTTTTCGACATGTTGTCGATCTCATTAAAGACTCGCTCATCCATTCGGAAGTTGAAGCCCTCGTCCGCTCTCGTTGCAGAAGTTAATGTGAAGAAGTTCTTCCCACCGGACATGTTCTGGTAACGCTGCACCTTCTTGTACTGCTGGAAGACGTTATCCCACTTCTTCCCGATGTCGTCCGTTGCCCTGTTCACTCCGACCTCCGCCAGCCGCTTCTGTAGGTCCAACAACTTCCACTCCCTGTTGCGCATGCGGTCGTAGTTGTGCGGCATTCCCTCGAAATGAGCTTGTTGATCCCGCTTCGCTCGAGCGAGCTTCAGCATCTCCTCAACACTCCAAGCTGGGTGCTTGCCACCCTTGTCGCCCACAGGAGCCTTCGATCCTCGACCACCACGCGACTCGCCCCTCTGCTGACGTCTGCGTCCTCCCCTCCGCCCACCACGCGCAGCCACGGGTCGGATTTCCAGCCCCTCACCGTCTTTCGCGTCGTCTTCGTAACGGGAATCCGGAGACTCGTCCCCACTCGCCCGACGGCCGTCGTCCGCATCCACGTCGCTCCGCACATGCAGCCTGGACACAACGGTGGTTATGTTCTCCGCGGCAGCACGCCGCATCTGTTGGCGGCAGTTCTCCCACGCCTACCTCCCGATGTCTTCCGGTGGAGTCCCATCATTGATTGCAGCACTTGCGGTCGCCCTCTGCCGCATTGCAGGCGAAGACCCCTAGGGGCGGGTGGGTGTCACTGCCCTTGACGACTCGCCAAGTGGCCCGACGCCCATGGAACTCGAGACCGGTGAACAACAACCATTCGTCGGCCCTCCGACACGGGACGATCCTTCTCCGAACGTTGGCGCTCCCMCCCCCCCCCCGTCGTGGATCGGACCACTTGCACCACTCCCGCTGCACAATCCGAAATCCAAGTCCACAAGCTTCGTGGCGGCGTTGTCGACACCTTCCTCCAGCAATGCGGTGAACGACTCGCGCGTGGTCCCTGCTTCCCTTTGCTGGCACTGCCTGCTCGTCCACTACTGCGTAGATCCACTCCCCAGAGGAAGTGTGTGCAACAGATCCTGAACCCAGGCGTCCTCCGGATCCGGCAGCAACGGCTGCTCGTGCGGTGGAAGATGACTGTACAAGGACGGGTCATATGCGGCGGGTCGATGGCGACAGGGGCCGATCAGGAATGGAGAAATCCATCACACGTCTTTGCTATCCGACGGAGCTGTCCCGTCTGTCCATCGTCGTCTTCCTATCCACTTGTCGTCTCTGTCTACGCCCAGGAGGCCGCGACACGACGAAGGCGTGCAAAAAGACGAGAAGCAGCATCAGAAGAGTTGCTAGTAACAGGAGCGGTAGCCGCCGGAAGATGTCTGCCATGAAGCGCACCACGTGTAGATGACCACCGAATGGACAACCCTCACGCGCGCAAGTGAATGGCAGCAAACGGGCCGGCCGGCGACAACATCACACCCCGCACATAAAACAAATTTCGAAATATTTGACCGTTGGACATGACGCCCGACGAAGCGTAGAAGGAGAACCCCACCGCTCCGACGTCTGTCGCACCCGAAGCGGGACCCCCGGCTGTACGCACGAACGGTAACTCCACAAGGTCGTTGGTGACCTCCCGCCAGTTGGAAGCCGATATTGTCCGCCCGATGGACCACGAACGTCATGTGCACCAGCAAAAACAGAAACTTTCCGTGTCGACGCACGCTCAACGACGGCCCGTCTATCGCGGATCCTTGAGCCCAAGGGACCTCTCGAGGACCCCTTGAATCCAAGGACGCAATGGCTGGGGATTCCGAGGGACCCAAGGAAATCTCTTGGGAGCGTTTTCACATTTTTTTAAGGACTTTTGTTTTTTAAGACGCGGTTAACCATAACTTTCGACATTCCTGAGGATTTTCAAGGAGGGTCTAACGAGGCCCTAAAAGAAGAAAGCATACAGCAACTGGACAATAGTGAATAGTGAAAACAGTGGCCAACTGCCTTTCGTACACGCCTCGAAAACTCTTCAAAACATAACCGCGTGTACACATCTCAGCTCACGCGCACAATCCCCGACGCGTTTCAATCGGTTGCGCTCCGATCATCCTCAGGGGGCTTTCCACATAACCCTGCCTTGCGGCCCACCGTCAAACCTCCCATCCTTCTGAGTATAGAGGGCCGATACGGCCTTGCCCTCCTATATATTGTACACCAAGTGTAAGTCTAGCCAGCACGGTACTCTCCTCCCCAACGGGCACTTCCACGAGCTACAACAGCGAAGACTGGTCTGCCGCATAGACGTTGTGTCGGTCTCAATAAAATCCGTTATGTGTCGGCCCCTCAACGGGCGTCAGATAGTCATTCCACATAAGCCTCCGACGACTATCCCTTCAGACCAGCATTTTCTGTATGTTCACGTGTTCAAAGCACTATGCACGGCTAGCGGCTGTTCTCCGCAGATAGTTCTTCCAACGTTCACTTTCCTCCGTCGAGCTTCACCTTTCTCCAACTCTGATTTCCCATGGGGCTACTTTGTGCAGCGCGGATCGCAGCCTTTACTCCTATTACGTGACTCAGCAATCCAGTCAGTTATACGCGACCTGCACATTTTCAAAATCCGACACGCAGCATATCTTTCCCGCTCTTTTTTGGAAATGGGCGGGTGCAGCCCGGTAGTACCGTGACTGGGCTGCCAAACTGGCAGGGGGGCTACCGTGACATGCCTACTAGTCCAAAGTCACGTAATTCCGAGGACAAATACGCTTGCCTATTTATATATGCCGATAGTACAATGGTCCTTATTATTCCAAGCCTGCAAATTTCAAAATTCCTATCGCGTCCGCTGCTGTCGACCAGCCTACCGCTAGTAAAGGGAAGGGAAAAAACGAGCTAATTTCTATTTCGACATTAGTAACTGCCTACGAAAAAATTCCTACTGAGCAGTAAACCAGACATACTATCCCGTAAGTAGAGCCACATCCGCCAGTAATTTTTCGCGTGCTAATAACCCATCGTACCAGGTTCTCGAGCAGCCTCAACCAAGGCTCCCTGAGAACGCTGGTGCCCTTAGCAAGGCATGCTAGGGTATTGAAGAAGAAGACAAGAAGGAAAAAAGAGAACAGTAAACCATGAGGATCTTATCCAAACGAGCTGTCCTACCTTCCTACCTACTACAGAACGAGTCATACTTGGTGGCTATTTGTTGAGCCATTTAAAGGCAGTTGTCTGAGGATTGGGTTGTGTGTGTGGGGGGGGGCTCGGAGGGGGGGGGGAGTGACTTATACTCAAGTTGCCTTCTGGTGAGACCGATGGCAAATGACTGTTGATGACTGTTGACGGCCCACGCCCTCGAGAACCAGACATCCGTTAAAATTGGAACGATACAGAGAAGATTAGCATGGCCCCTGCGCAAGGATGACACGCATAAATCGAGAAATGGTCCAATTTTTTTTTTTTTAATATAAAAAAAGAGGTAAAAAAAAAAAAAAACCCAGAGCGGGTCTTTCCTTCGCCAGTCCGCTATGATCGATCATCTGACTTGAGAGTTGATCAAAGCCTTAAAGAGTGTTCCAGGTGCGTGCTTCCTTCCTTGAACAACTTTTTGTTCCTGACGTGCCAAAATGACCCCCAGTATGACTCCTCTGCAGACCTGGGCAAGTGTAGGGCCAGCCTGTTTCCTGGGATCCAGGCGAGTTACTGCAACCGGAGAGTATCCAACTGTCACCAGTCAATAGCCGTAGGAGCGAAGCTGAACCAATCAATGCCTTCCCCACCACTGCCAGATCTGAATGGAGTGGGGGCAGTGGTCGCCATAGCCCATTCACAGTGACAACATGCTAATGACAGGAACATGCCTTTTCAGGAGAGCTACTCGGCGGATGGGATGACTTGCAATGACTGTAGCCACAGGGGGCTCGTAGCCTTCTGGTCGGGGAGCCGGCATGGCAGCTTCCATAATTTCAGAAGCTTGATCTCGGATGTGGTGCCTGGAAGTTGAATGTCACATCTCTTGGAGGCAGTGTGTTTAACGGAGGCTTCTTGATTTTCTTGGTCTGCAGAGCTCTACCAACCTTCGTACTGTACTGATCCATAGGAATGAAGTCACCAACCTTTTCCATATTGGACCAGCCGATGAGATGAGGATCCACTTTGTACGAGCCGTCGTCCTGTGCAAACTTCTTTACCTCTTGCATCCTTGGCTACCCAGACTTTGACCTCTGTCAGCGCTGCGTTAATTGTGACCGTTTCCTCGCTCTGCGTTAATTGTGACCGTTTCCTCCCCCTGGAATCTGAGGACACCAACCTTCTTGGTACGATTGTGTTTTTGGCACCAGACCTGTACCTTAGACCACATTCGGATGGCGGTCCCAATACTCACCAGAACTCCAGTGGGTTAGTCGGGGACTTGGATTCGAACCAAGTGTCCACTGCTGGGTATTCCGGTGTGCGAAGGTGGAGTATCCACGAATAGGGAATGACCATCTTCAACAGGCCATAGTTTCCTTCCACATTGTGAAGTCTAGGCGGTTTCCTTCTGAGCTCATTGTAACTGATCCATTCCTCCCTGTATCCCATATGTCGCCTATCGATATTACCCCTCTGAAAAAAAAAAAAAAAAAAAAAAAAAAGATATTACCCCTCTGGGGGCCCTGTGACGCCCAACCTCACGCCCGACGCGACTTCCTGATCGGAGTGGGATGTGAGCCTGGAAGTGCGACAAGGGGTGTGCCAAGGATTTTTGGGGAAAGTGGGGGTGGAGTCCCAGGTCGGAACTGAGATCTCCTGTGGCAAGGGTTCAGGGGCATATATGCAATAGGGCTAAGGGGCGGGTTACTTCCGGTCTGATGGTGGTCGATGTCGTGCAGCATAAGGCAGATGGCATGCGCGGTGCGTTCAGGGTCGTCCGATCCATCGGCTTTGATGGCGGCGGTTCAGGGAGAGGCCCGTCCGGGATGGTTGTGATTCCTGTGAGTCAGACCTTCAGGTGCAGACACGTGGCGTTGGTCGCCACGTGTTATGGTTAGTCTCCGTAGTTCCCGGGGTTCGGCGGTGGCTGCGTCGTCTGCAGTTTCTGCACGGCGTGCGAGGCCAATACGGGGCGATGGAATTCCACGGTACCACCGTGAGTTGGTGATACGGGAGGAGGAGACGGAATGGAGGGAAATTGGTAGTGATAACGACGAAGCCGGGGGATATGAAGCATTGCGTGTTATACGTAACGGAGTAATCAGGGCACCTTGGATCACTGGTTACAGCACAGTGGAACTCCCTGGGACACAATCGGTTCTCGGTTAGGCAGGGAAATTCTGGGTATCTTCGCCTACGATATTCCTCTTCTTCCCAGGGCTCGAAGTACTCTGGGTCCCATGTGTCCGACATTTTGTCATTGCAGCATAGTTAGTGAACGTGGATCGCCGTGCGTGGACACGTGTAGGTTGCGCAATTCAGATCGCGCTTACGCGTATCCACGCGAGGTGTTCGCGTGCACCCGGGCCTATTGGCTACCAAAGTGAGAGTTTCATGTTTCATGCAAAAATCGTCGCGTGTCCCGGATACTACCCAATCATCTAATCACTCAGCAATCATTCCCGAGTATGCAAGGTGTCATCATACATCAGACATTGCTGTGACGCCCCAACCTCACGCCCAGCGCAACTTCCTGATCGGAGTAGGGTGTGGGCCTAGAAGTGCGAAAAAGGGATGTGCCAAGGATTTTTGGGAAAGTGGGGGTGGAGTCCCAGGTCAGAACTGAGATCTCCTGTGGCAGAGTCTTTCGGGGCACGAGTGCAATTTGGCGGAGAGGGCGGACCACCTCTAGTCATAAGGCAGATGGTATGCGCGGGTCACTCAAGGTAGGGCGAGCCATTGGTTCCGAGGGTGGCGGTTTGCCGGAAAGTCCCGTTGGGGTGGGTGGGCTTCCGATGAGTCTGGCCGTCGGAAGTTGCCACGTGGCGTTGGACGTCGCGCGTTCGGATTAGGCCTTCGGGATTCGGGGGCCCGTTGATCGCCGCGCCGTCGGCAATTTCCGCAAGGCGTGCTGGGCCAGTAGGGGGCTATGGCCTTCCACGGGATGAAGCGGAGTTGGTGATATGGAAGAAGAAGCCGGAAGGGAGGGAAACTGGTGGAGATAACGACAAATCCGGGGTGGGTGAAGTAGTGGGTGTGGTCCTGAGTGGGGAAATCAGAGGACCGAGGGTCGCTGGTGGTGGCGCAATGAAACTCCCTACGACACAGTCGATTTTCTGTTAGGCAAGGGTATCTCTGCCGGAGGCTTTCCACTATCCACGAGGTGAAATAGTCCGGGTCGTACAACAACGACTCCGACCTCTCTGAGCGTGTCATTATGTCATCGCAGAGCAACGAGACGCCTAAGGGCGGGTCTGTGTCAATTGCGATCACCACGTGTGAGCACGTGCAGGCCGGTGCGAATCAAGTCGCGCTTACACATGTTCGCCCCGGATGATTGATCCGTCGCAGGCCCTGGATGGCCGTATCCAATCAGACAGTATTTCTGCAACCTGTATTGACGAATCGACACACGGGGGCACGTGTAAATGCGCAGATCAAGTCGCGTTTACATGCGTCCTCGCGCGACGTTCGCTGGGCCAGACATCCGACTGCCTAATCACTCCGTAATTTTCGAGTATGCAATATGCCATAGACACGACCGTCCAATCAAAAGATGAGCAAAAACGAGAACGGCATTACCGATTGCACAAAATTCGTACTCATGAGTGCATCAAAGGCAACAAACAAAGGTAAAGGCAAGGATCCGGTAGAAAGACAAGCAACCAAACATGGCATCCATACATCCATTCATTCAGCAACATACACCCACAGTGCATCTGAGATGGAAATCGTGAAGACAAGTGTGAGCAAAAACCCAAGTCCAGATTCCAAAAAATAGAGAACGGGCGGATCGCCCTGACCCGAAATCAAAAATTATATACACGAGACAGGAGGGAGAAAAGATAAAAGAAACAACAAATCCGCGTCCATCAACCTCAGCTCCCTCTTCCTCTCTCTCTCTCTCTCCGATGCGGACAGTCCGTCGTCGCGCACCAACCCACGAAGCCGTCATCCCGCTTAGTCCTCCCGCACCTGGCAGGTTCGCCCGCGCCCACAGTCCGTCGTGGCCCGCGTCAACCCCGCGCGTTTGGCACCAGCTCGTCGGGTCGCCCGACTCCTGCTCTACTCACCTCTTACTTCGCTCGTGTGTCGACCCTCTCTGATCGCGCAACCCCGAGCTTCCAACAGTTGGTTAAGAGAGTTAACTAATCGCGCAACCGGAATTTATAGTGTGCATGCTTGCACGAAGAACGTAGAATTACAAGGATTTGGGAAAGAGGATTAAAGAGGGAGCGCCTGCGTTCTGCATGACCGGGCCGCGGCGTGGGGGACGTAGCCACTCTCCACGCATCGATCTGAGCATGTAGACCGTGGCTACAAAAATGCAGCAAAAGAAAGAGAAGGAGGGCGGGAAAGACGAAGCGCAAGAAGAAAGATACAATTACAATGGCGCCAGCCCAAAATTACAGTTACACACCCGATTAAAGGCGCCGACTAATCAGAATTTCGTTGCAGCCGCATAAAGAAGCGCGCAAGCAAAAAGGCGTCGCGCGGCAAAAGAAAGTCCTAATTACAAAATTCCTAAATTCCTAACTAATGCGAAAAAGCAAAAGTACAGGTTCCGGAAGGAAAGTCCAAAATTTCGAGAGCCATCGGGGCTCGGCAAAATTCGAAAAAGAATTCAAAAAGAAAATGACGTCAATTCCCACGTGATGTCCGCGCCCAAAAAGTTCCGAAACCAAACCAAAAGGAAATGACGTCAATATTTATTAATCGCGCGCTTGGCGGCGCATCAGCCATCCGACCAATCAATCACCCGTCCCGGGACACACCCAACTCCGAACTCAACCATCCAAAAAGAATCGACGCAAAAGACGAAGAAGCGAGGGTACTGATGCAGTTCCCCGTTCATCCCAATCTCCCGTAATTGGCCCAACCTTCCCAGCTTAGGACCCCTCATTGCAACCGCGCAGAAAGTCGCGCGCTACAGAAAGTGGTTCGTCACATATGTGACGCCCAGGGGGTTCCAATATTAGCAAGCTCCTACTTGCTTGTTGACACGTGTCGATCTCTCTAATCGATCGACACACGGAACTCTTTTTTCCAATCATGGCAACACAGCTCTAGTACTACTAATTCCTCGGGGAGGGCCATCAACAATCCAAGGAGGGGATTACACGTGTCATTGTCATGACGCATGCCCATCTGTCATACATCAGCGAGCGTCAGGGAGGGGAAAGGGGAGACGGTACATGGAGGGGTGGCGAGGGGGAGGATTGATGGGTAGCGGGGGAAGGAAGCTCTCCATTCTGGCCACCGTCTCCGGAAGTTCCTGATAGGGAACGATCCGGTGAAAGCGGGGGAATCGCTTACCTGTGTGGGGGAGGGACGCGAGGTAGTCGGGGTAGAGGGTGGTGAAGGTTCGGAAGAGGGCCGCTCGAAAGTGATCGTGGTTCTCGCATGCGGGGATAGTCCCCGTAATCATGCAGTATACCTCGATCATATTGTGGCCTCGCCACGCGACACTAAGGAAAAGGATATGAGGCAGAAGACAAGGAGGACACATCGGGTGGAAGGGTGGGGATGAACAGTGACAGCAAGACGGGTGGTGTAGAAAAAGTGGAAGGTATCGATGGGGAAGGGATTGTCGGGGAAAGGATTGTCGGGGAAGGTAACACGGGCGGTGATCTGGCGGAAAGAGAGGTGATCAAGGGGACGGCGGGATAACGATCGGGGATGAAGCCCGATGCCCCGCATCGGTACGTGGACGAGTTGGTGGGCGGTCGGCGGCGGAGGGGGAGGGGGATCGGCTTCATCGCCGTCTCGCTGGTGCGGCCGAAGTCTCGGCAGCTGTCTCTCCATCCTCGGGCTCGGGTGGCTCCGGATCTCGGGCCGGATCGTCGATGCGCGGCTGACCGGCTGCGTTGGCGAATTCCAACTGTCGCTTCCCGGCCACGATCTCTTCCCTCTTCTGTGCCTGGGCCTGCGCCCGAGCCTAGCTCCTCCTCGTCTTCTTCTTCTTCTTCGTCGTCTTGCTCTTCTTCCTCCTCCGCTTCACTTTGCTCCCCTTCGCTGTGCTCATTGTAACTTCCTTCCTCGGGAGTTTCTTCCTCGTCGGCCTCTTCCTCGACCTCTTCTTCTTCTTCCGAGCTTTCTTCTTCCACTTCAATCTCTACCTCCTCGTTCTCGGAAGCTGTCCGATCTTGGAAGAAGGCAAGGTCGACTATCTCGTGCGGGTCCAGATAACCACGCTGTAATGGTGGGTTGCGGCCGCTCCCTGGTTCCTCCAAGCACGCCGACCACTGAAGATATGGCGCCAAGGTCTGCGTGAGAACGTGCGGGACCGGGCTGTCGTCGCTCTGCGAGACGATCTCAAGAGGGAGATCGTCGGCCAGCTGCGCAAGGGGGACTGTTAACTCTTGTACGATCAGTTGGCGATGATCGGGCCTCACTTATCCGAAGAGGAATCCGAGCAGATCGCCTTCCACTTTCGTTCGCCACTCCTGGATGATAAGCAACTCGAGGTACTCGGCCCACTGGTGGTGATCTGGCGGAAAGAGGATGAGTTCCGGGAGCACCACCGCCAGCTCGTGTTGGAAGGTTCGGATCCCGTCGAGGTCGACGCCATCCGTGGGAAAAAGGTTATCTCCGTGGGGCGTGAGCCAACGATTCCACTCCGCCGCCAATTGCTGCGCCCAGAGCCGAAGCGACGTCTTGATAGTCGTATGCCGCAGTGGGCTGATGGTGTTGATGTCGCCACTGCAGGCGACCACCGTAGACACGTGGCTGATTCCAGGAGCCGATTGCCGATGGACTCCTACTGCCTCTGCTGAAACAACCACTCGGGGACTTCCCGCAAAACGAAACTCAGCGGCTGCGTACACTCCCTGGGTACAGAAGAATTGCGCAAGTCGCCGAAGATCCAGATTGAGCCGCGGGTGATGAACTTGTCGAATCGCCGAGATGTAACACCGTGGCACCAGTAGAGGATCGCCGAGAGCTCGCTCCGTAAAAAAACTCATGGCGATGGCGATGGAGACGAAGTAGTAGAAAGAGAACGAAAAGGAGACGGAGAGACAGGTGATAAGCAGTCGCCGTCCTCTTCCGCAGCGGAGGAGGAGTCAGATGAAGGTGAAGAATGGAAAGGAGGGAGGGGACGAAGGTAGGACACGTGGCGAATGATCGGACGAGCCGATCGGCTGCCGGAGACCTTAGGCGCAAGCCGCACGGTGTTCACGCCGTTCGGTCCAAGCTCAATCACGCGGAATCGCCCGAAGAATCGTGGCGCTAGCTTGCCCTGGCGAGCACATTTCCTCACCTGCACGATGTCCCCCAATTTGTACTGGGGCCGTGGACCTGCGTTCCCGTTCCGGGCCTCGTAGCTTCGAACCTGTCAGCCATGGGCCAACTCGGTCATTTTCTGGCGTTTTCGGGCTAGCCTGGGGAGGGACCGTTCCATTAACTCTAGGTGCCGCTTGACCTTGTCTCTCGCTGTGGCCCTTGTGGACCGGCGGTTAAGCGTTGATACGTCGGGGAGGCTTGGTATCGAAACGCAAGCGACGCTATTAGTCCTTAATTGGAAGGGGCTCAGACCCGTCGATTCATGGGGCGTTCCGCGATGGACCGCTAGGATGTGGTCGACGATATTGGGTCAGGGCCTCGGATTCTGTGCCGTGATGTTTCGTCGCAGCGCTGTCTTTATCACCCTGTTGGCGTTTTCTACCAGCCCATTGGATTGTGACATATGGGGCGCGGTGTTCCGCACAGCGACACCGTGTATGACCAGGTTCCTCAATACTTCCCCTCTGAATTCTTCCCCATTATCGGTCAGGATTTCTTCCGTATCCTGGTGCATCCCGAGAAAACGGTTAACATACCGCGCGATTTCGGCGGCTTGTCGCGTGCGACACGAGTAGGCCTCGATCCATTTCGAAAAATAATCGACAAATACCGATAGGACTGAATACTCACAGCTATTAGGACCAGGAGTTACCACAATATCGGTGGTATCCATACTCACCCTCTGGAACGGCCGCTCAACTACCGTTGAAACTATCGATCTCGACGGCTGGATCGGCACCTTGTCAGCAGCGCAGACTTGACAGTTTGCGACGACAAATTTCACATTGTCCCGAATATTGGACCAATACCACTCATTTTTGTCGATTGCTGACTCTGTAATCCGTACGGCAAAATGGGTTGTCGTTTCCTCATGTGCCGTCTTTACCCAGTCGTACCTCATGAACGGATGCGGTACAACCATCTAAATCCCACTACCGTTCGTTTTCCATTTTTCCAACCTACCTTCTATCCATCGATAATCCCGAGCCCTTTCGTTAGCCCTCCTCCGATCTTCCTTGGTGAAATCCTGGAGGGGGTTACCAACTAAGGTGACAATCAAAGCGATGTCGATCCATACTTCGGCCCTTCGAAATTTCCGGGTCTTTTCCAACCCTTCTGACGTGGCATCCAGAAAGCGAGCCTCGACCGGAATCTTGTCAACCCGACACAAAGGGCATAACCACGGTTTACTATCGTTTCGGTGTTGGATGCACGAGCCATGGGCTCATGCGACACACTGTCGGCAGTTATCCATTCCGCATATCCTTCCCCGTTAGGACACATGGAGACGGAGTATACACGAGAAATTGCTTCGCAAAAATAGAAAAATTTATCAGGAAGGGAGAGAATAGACGAAGAGGAGATGGGAGAAAGAGGGGTAGTGAGGTTACCTCCGTCACCCATTGCCACTGGTCTGCTTCTTGCCATGTGGGAGAACTGCCACTTGTCCGTACTTAGGCCCGTTTGTTGGTTCCGACTCCTTCCATGGAGTGATTTCCTCGCCCTTTGGTACTTTGGCAGGCCGAAGCAGATGTGTCAGTCCGTCCGCTTTGCCATGCCTTTCTGTCTTCCGGTGGATGATGTCGAAGTCGTACTTTTGTAGTCGTACCGCCCAACGTCCAATCATGCCCGTGTAATTAGTGAGTTTCTTCAAAGCCAGCAAAGGCTCGTGATCCGTCACAAGGCGGAACTTCTGCCCATAGAGATACAGATGGAAGTGTTGGATTCCCCAGAGTACTGCATAGCATTCGCCTTGGGGTGCTGAGTCATTCCTCCGTTCGTCTGGCACCGTTCGCGACCCGTACTCGATGACATGTTCGCGACCATCGTTCCCTTTCTGCGCTAGAATAGCGGAAATAGCTTCCGGTTGCCAGTCCGTGATAAGAATGAAGTGTTTCGAGGGGTCCGGTCGGATCAAAATAGGTGTCGTCGCCAAAGCATCTTTGAGGGTCGCAAAGGCCTGCTCACACTCTGCGTCCCAACTGAGAGGTTGGTCCTTTCGTAACAGGTTCGTTAGCGGCCGCGCAATCGCGGCGAAGCCTTTGATGAAACGGCGGTAGTACGAGGCCAACTCCAAGAAGGCTCGAACCTGCGTCAGTGACGTGGGAACCGGGGCTTCTCTCACCGCCGCGACTTTTCTCGAGTCAGGCCGCAATCCTCCACGTGTCACGACGTAGCCCAAGAACGAAATTTCCGAAAGGAAAAATTCGCTCTTTTCGAGTGCGATCTTGAACCCAGCGTCCCTCAGCGCTCCCAACGTCCACTCAATGTGTTGTGCATGCCCGTGATAGGTCTCCGAGTAGACAAGGATATCATCCATGTATACGATCACGCAGAAGTTGATCATTCCCTGAGTTAGCTGCGTCTTGTTGACGAAGTTCTGGAATGTCATGTTCATCGCTCGCTGAAACGTGGCAGGCGCGTTGCAAATCCCCATCGGACACCAAACCCATTGCCACGTGCCTTCAAACAACACGAAGGCCGTCTTTAGCCAATCTTCCTCCTTAACCAGAATGTGATGGAAGTCATGCCGAATATCAAACTTACTGAAATAATTAGCGCATCCAATCGCATCCAGCAAATCATCAATCTGGGGGAGGGGATACACATCTTTAATCGTGATTTCATTCAGTTTGCGATAATCGATGCATATGCAAATCGATCTGTTCTTCTTCGGTACTAACACTACTGAAAATGACCATGGTCCGGTGGCGGGTTCAATCCACCCGCTTGCTTCGAACTCCCGTATTCGTTCGAGAGCCTTTTTTCGTTCTATCAGGGAGTATCGGTAGGGCTTGCAGTGGATTGGGGAATGATTTCCCGTCTGAATTTCGTGTTGAATAACCAACGACAAGCCAATGTCAGTATCGGTTACGCTAATCGCTCCCTGATATTCCGTCAAAATATCCGCAATCACCCGGTGAATTTCGTCAGGTACGTACTGTGGGATGTGTAACTCAAATAGTTGGTCCCAGATCCGTACGTCGATCTGCTTCGTGCGTGCCTGTTTCGCCACATCGGGTGGTGGCGCAGAGATGAACGAATGGTCCGATCGCCAGGAGAAGACCGTGGCCATCATCTGGGCGTCTTCCTCCCGGATGGCCACGTGTCCTTCCGGGGTAATTCCATCGCAGATATCCTGCCACGGTACGGTTTTAGTTGCAATCTTTACTCCGAGTTCATTTGATTCACCCTTAAGACGCCCAGGGGGTTCCAAAGGACTGGCTTCCGCCCCCAAGCGTAGCAATCGTACTTCTTTTGCAGGTGTCAGCAGGGACTTTGGTAGATCCGTGATGTCGCACTAGTGCTTTTTGTCGTTATATCGGGCGAGGAGTGGGGAGATTCCTTCGTACAGGGTCTGAAGGGGTTCCAAGGAATCAACCATCCTCGAAATTTGTACGAGGGGTTCACCCAAAATCATCACCTTGGTCCTTTGGATGTTCCGACTGGTTAGATGCATCATTCTTGCGATAGTTTTGGGCGGCGGGTAACAAATACGCTGTCGTGCTAGCTTCAGGATTTCTGGATAACTTTCGTCACTGCTATCTGCATCCCTCGATGAGGGCTTATCGTCTGCGGAGTCTTCCCAGGTAATCATATGAAGAGTCTCAGGTAACATCGGCGAAACTCGCGGGATTGCGTTGATGGTAGTACGAAGGGTCAGTCTCATAGGTACAACATAGGGATTTCCTCCCGTATTTCGGAGGATGATTGACCGTCGCTCGAAATCCAGGTTCGCTCGTAATGCCACAAGAGCGTGAAAACCGAAAAGAACATCGTAGGTGTTTACATCTAATACCACGACATCTCCTAGTGCATGCACCTTTCCCAATCGGAAAGTGACGTTGGTCATCCGTCCCACTGTTTTAATCTTCTCGTCGTCTGCCGAAACGAGCTGGTCCTTCTCCATAAGCATGATCAGGTCGTTTTTCCTACCTGCCCTCTCAACTACTCTCAGTGAGATAGCCAAAACAACAGCTCCCGGATCAATGATTGCATTGTACGAAATTCCCCATATTTCAATATCGCATTCTGCAGATTTCCACTTGATGGGTTTAATCCGTAGGAAATGGTCGTCTTTTTGTATTAATCCTACCCGTATTGGATCCGTCGTGCCAGCAGTGTTGTCCTCGGGCATGGGACTTTTAGCCTTTACGTTAGTGGTTCGGGTGAGGGCGAATCGTTTTCGTTTTTTCTTGCAGTGCTGTAGCATCCGCTCATTAGCCTGTTCGGAAATCGAGAGCAGATGGCCGATCGGAAGGGCTCGGATAATGTTCAACACATCGATTTCCCCTGTGACGAAGGTGGGTCCTCCCGACTCCATCTCTCTGGGAGAAGGTCGCCACTCCGCCACTTCTTTCTGTTCTGGCGCCGGTCGGATCGTTCCAATCATTCCAAGCCCAGGATATCCAAGCGACATATACTGATCTAATGGGATGAGCTCAGCGGCTTCTTCCGTGGTTGCCAACGCACTTCCCCCACCTTCCATCTCTTCCATCAGAGCTCCTACCCGTCCAGGTCCGTTAGTGATAGGAGTTGCGGCCATTGGTGCAACTCCGACCCGTTGTTGCGGGGGTTGGTGGGGGCAATCACGGGCTAGATGCCCTGGCTGATGGCATGCATAATAGACATCCAGATTGCTTGCGGCTCCTCCGAGAACAAGCACCTGGGCCAATCCTTGTTGAATCGGAGGGGCACGCACGGCGATGGGCCGCATGTTTCTCATCATGGCTTCTAACCGAGCGTCGTGCTCTCGCTGTTCCTTTTTGCTCTCCTGGATTAGGCTAATTAACATTTTGGTTAGTTCGAAGATGGCAATAGATTCATTGGTTCTTACAGGATTCTCAATTGGTGGAGGGGGTGCCGTTCTTACAGATGTTGGCATCACAGGAACATGGACACTCGGGATCTCACTTGAGGTCGGTCGATTAGGGCCCACCTGTTCTAGATAGGTGACTGAGCAAGACACAAATCCCATATTTTCGAACTTGTTCTGCAATGCGGCCAGCTCAGCTCTCGCCCTTGCAAGTTCAGACGAATCTTCTTCCCTAGAATAGTCTTCTCCTTCCAGGAAGTTCGCCGTGAACTTCCGTTCCATCTCTTCTGCAGCGGCCATGATCTGTTGCAGCGTGTGATTGATGGGGGAAAATTGCTTTCGCAGCTTCGCCCTTATCGTTCGGCTGCGAAGCCCATCAATAAACAAATCTCTCCCGACTTGCTCGCCTCGCTCAGTCTTCACAAACATTCGGTAGAACCGGTTTCGGTATTCTGCGACAGACTCGAGAGGTTTTTGCACTGAGTCCTTGATCATGTAAAGTGCTTGTGCTGGATGGACATAATCAAATCGATTCAGAAAATCCCATTCGAAGGTCAGGAGATCAACCCATACATAGGTTCTAAACCAATGATGAGCGTCTCCTCCATCAACCCATACATAGGTTCTAAACCAATGATGAGCGTCTCCTCCTAATTGAGCAGAAATGTTTCCCTGAGCTTTGTTATCATTATACTGCTGTGCTCGGAGCGTGGCCAACCATGCTCCTGCGAGATGATGTGCTGGGTCGAATAGATAAAGATCAGGTGGCGTTATGGGAGCCCGTGCTCGTGGGGCGGGTTGATTAGGATTTGGCTGATTAGCATTCTCTTGCGGATTCGGGTTCTGTACATTAGCATTCATGTTGGCTGCCCGTCGATTAGTCGATCTGCTTCGGGTGATGACGGGGTCGCATCTATGCGCGTTCCGGGGTGGAGCCCGCCCTCGGTTAGGCATGTCGCCCAATTAGCGTGCTATTGATCCTAAGACCCAGCCACGTGTCGGGCTCCGATACCAACCTCACGCCCAACGCAACTTCCTGATCGAAGTTGGGTGTGGGCCTGGAAGTGCGAAAAAGGGGTGTGCCAAGGATTTTTGGGAAAGTGGGGGTGGAGTCCCAGGTCAGAACTGAGATCTCCTGTGGCAGAGTCTTTCGGGGGCACGAGTGCAATTTGGCAGAGAGGGCGGACCACCTCTGATCATAAGGCAGATGGTATGCGCGGGTCACTCAAGGTCGGGCGAGCCATTGGTTCCGAGGATGGCGGTTCGCCGGAAAGTCCCTTCGGGGTGGGTGGGGTTCCGATGAGTCTGGCCGTCGGAAGTTGCCACGTGGCGTCGGACGTCGCGCATTCGGATTAGGCCTTCGGGATTCGGGGGCCCGCTGATCGCCGCGCCGTCGGCAATTTCCGCAAGGCCTGCTGGGCCAGTAGGGGGCTATGGCCTTCCACGGGATGACGAGGAGTTGGTGATACGGAAGAAGAAGCCGAGAGGGAGGAAAACTGGTGGAGATAACGACAAATCCGGGTTGGGTGAAGTAGTGGGTGTGGTCCTGAGTGGGGAAATTAGAGCACCGAGGGTCGCTGGTGGTGGCGCAATGAAACTCCCTACGACACAGTCGATTTTCTGTTAGGCAAGGGTATCTCTGCCGGAGGCTTTCCGCTATCCACGAGGTGAAATAATCCGGGTCGTACAACAACGACTCCGAGCGCTCTGAGCGTGTCATTATGTCATCGCAGAGCTAAGACGCCTAAGGGCAGGTCTGTGCCGATTGCGATCACCGCGTGTGAGCACGTGCAGGCCGGTGTGAATCAAGTCGCGCTTACATGTGTTCGCCCGGGATGATTGCTCCGTCGCAGGCCCTGGATGGCCGTATCCAATCAGACAGTATTTTTGCCACTTGTATTGACGAATCGACACACGGGGGCACGTGTAAATGCGCAGATCAAGTCGCGTTTACACGCGTCCTCGCGCGGCGTTCGCTGGGCTAGACATCCGACTATCTAATCACTCCGTAATTTTCGAATATGCAATATGCAATAGACACGACCGTCCAATCAAAAGATGAGCAAAAACGAGAACGGGATTACCGATTGCACAAAATTCGTACTCATGAGTGCATCAAAGGCAACAAACAAAGGCAAAGGCAAGGATCCAGTAGCAAGACAAGCAACCAAACATGGCATCCATACATCCATTCATTCAGCAACATACACCCACAATGCATCTGATATGAAATCGCGAAGATAAGTGTGAGCAAAAACCCAAGTCCAGATTCCGAAAAACAGAGAACAGGCGGATCGCGCGAAGCCGAAATCAAAAATTATATACACGAGACAGGAGGAAGAAAAGATAAAAGAAACAACAAATCCTCGTCCATCAACCTCAGCTCCCTCTTCCTCTCTCTCTCTCTCTCTCTCTCCGATGCGGATAGTCCGTCGTCGCGCACCAACCCGCGAAGTCGTCACCCCGCTTAGTCCTCCCGCACCCGACAGGTTCGCCCCCGCCCACAGTCCGTCGTGGCCCGCGTCAACCCCGCACGTTTGGCACCAGCTCGTCGGGTCGCCCGACTCCTGCTCTACTCACCTCTTACTTCGCTCGTGTGCCGACCCTCTCTGATCGCGCAACCCCGAGCTTCCAACAACTGGTTAAGAGAGCTAACTAATCGCGCAGCCGAAATTTATAGCGTGCATGCTTGCGCGAAGAACAAGGAATTACAAGGATTTGGGAAAGAGGATTAGAGAAGGAGCGTCTGCGTTCTGCATGACCGGGCTGCGGCGTGGGGGACGTAGCCACTCTCCACGCATCGATCCGAGCATGCAGACCGTGGCTACAAAAACGCAGCAAAAGAAAAAGAAGGAGGGCGGGAAAGACGAAGTGCAAGAAGAAAGATACAGTTACAATGACGCCAACCCAAAATTACATTTACACACCCGATTAAAGGCGCCAACTAATCAGAATTACGTTGCAGCCGCATAAAGAAGCGTATAAGCAAAAAAGCGTCGCGCGGCAAAAAAAAGTTATAATTACAAAATTCCTAAATTCCTAACTAATGCGAAAAAGCAAAAGTACAGGCTCCGGAAGGAAAGTCTGAAATTCCGAGAGTCATCGGGGCTCGACAAAATTCGAAAAAGAATTCAAAAAGAAAATTCAAAAAGAACGAAGCAAATTCCCGCGCGATGTCCGCGCCCAAAAAGTTCTGAAACCGAACCAAAAGGAAATGATGTCAATATTTAGCCATCCAAAAAGAATCGACGCAAAAGACGAAGAAGCGAGGGTACTGATGCGATTTCTCGTCCATTCCAATCTCTCGTAATTGGCCCTACCTTCCCAGCTTAGGACCCCTCATTGCAATCGTGCAGAAAGTCACGCGCTACAGAAAGTGGTTCGTCACATCACAACAATCATAAGAACAATCAGCGGATCAAAGTGACAAGCAATGATGATAACTATGCAAAAATGACAAACATATTATTCCATCCCATACATGTAAGAGGGAAGATCGAGACAGAATGAGACATCATACCAGGACCAATATTTAGACAAAGATGCCGAAGAGATTTAAGAGCGAATCGCTCGAGCCGAAATCAAAACTTATATACAAAGCGAAAGGAAAGGAAA
>BFEA01001118.1:72542-88735 GCA_003427395.1 Chara braunii
GAGAGAGAGAGAGAGAGAGAGAGAGAGAGAGAGAGAGAGAGAGAGAGAGAGAGAGACTTTTATAACATGGACAAGTCGCCATATGCCCGAGTTGCACTAAAAAAATATGTCATTTGCTCTTTCTCTGTGTGTGTGTGTGTGTGTGTGTGTGTGTGTGTGTGTGTGTGTGTGTGTGTGTGTCGCGCTCAAGCCCGCCAAGGATTTGGATCTGGCGGACCATGTACACGAACATGATGGCCGGCGTGTCCAACCAATCTGGCTCTGATCCGCTGCGTCCTCATCAGACCCACGAAGTTGATGCAAACGTCGTCATCATCCGCCACATCCCTCGCATTGCGTCGAACTTGCGGACGTCGCCTGCGAGGACGATTGTCGTCATCGCTGCTATCACCGTCAGGTTCGTCGTCTGATGCCATCATGTCCTGCAGATCGACTTTGTAGTCGATGAGCAGATTGTGCAAGATGCACACCGCCATGAACTCCCAGCAAATGGTCTTCAAATTCCCGATTTGTCGCCGTCCAAAATTCCTCCAGATGCCCTTTAGAATCCCGAATGTGCGCTCAATGACATTCCTAGCCATTGAGTGGACATCATCGAATGTGACCCGCTCGGGGGTGCGACCCTGTGCGTGCTATGGGGAGTCATCAAACAGTCGAGCAAGGGAAAGCGCGCATCTCGCAACAAGTAGGGTGCAATAGATGTGCCATCTCGCAACAACGTAGGCTCCCCGGAAAACACACCTTCGCCGCTCTCACCTTGAACGCAAAGACTAGACATTCGCAGCACGCGAGAGTTGTGGACAGATCCCGAGCTCCCGACATAAACGTCATAAATTTGGCACTCGTGGTCTCAAACGACTTGTGCTACAATGGAGAATTGTCTTGTTCGCTCGAAGTAGCACTCCGGACGTTCATTCTTGGGCTTTTCGATGTACAAATGGGTGCAGTCAATAGCACCCACACACCCAGGGAAGCCTTTGCGTTCAAAATGATTCATACAGTCCTCTAAACGGCGTCCCTGTGGAAAGCAGATGATATGAGGGTGTTCCCTGTCGATAGCTTTGGCCACATCCTTGTTACTTCGCAACGCACTCAAAACACCCATGCCCAGCCCGTGACCTGACTGCCTGTAGTAACCACCAGTTGCCCACCTGATGAGCGCACATGCAAATTTCTGCTCCACTGGCAAAGGTTGTCTCCAATTCATGGTCTGGCGCTGTATCAACGGACCGATGCGCTGAAACACTTCATGGAAGAGTGGACGTGGCAGCCTGCAAAATCTCATGAACACCTTGTCATAACGGTGGCCTACACGCTGCAGGTCCTTCCAACCCCCCCCCGCTCCGCTCCAACACACAAATCCACCTTCCGTTGTCCATCACGCTCTCCATATTCCTCATCGTTAGCTAGTTCACAACTATGCTATGACAAACACAGCCTGCAAGAAGCACCAAACACTGCTGCAAGTCGGCGTTGAATACAGGCATTGAGGCTGCAGCCTGCAGCTCAGCCATGACTACTACATTCCGCCTGTTCATCCACTGCATGATCGCCATGATGGTGATGAACAACACATCATCATCGACTTTCTCTCCTCCATTACGTTGTCGCTGATGTGCTCCTCCACTTACCACTTGCAAGAACAAGAGGAACAACTTTGGAAAATGTTGTCTTCCGAGACCAACGTCAACCCCACCTACGTCAGTGACTATGGCGCAAAAAGTCATGTGCTTCGTCTGCTGAATGTGTGCAAGAGCGCGCCGGGCGTCCGCGTGTGCGGTGTCGACGATGATGCGCTCAGAAGCTTCAAAGGGAACGAGTATGGCATTAGCAGCTCTGCACCTCTTTGACAATGAAGCGGTGGACGACTCCCCGGATCACAGTGTACGGCCCAACGGCCTGGAACCCAGCACGGGGGAAAATATGTCGTCCGCCTCCATTTTGGTGCCGCGCAGGAAATGTCGCACGGTCGCCCACTATCCACAACCACCCTTCCATTACGACCACCACCAACGCACCTGGAATATCCTCAGTGGCCCCATCCTTTTCCAAAAAGCAAATATTTTTCGAAATTTCCTTTTTGGGTAACCGGTGCCGACTCCATACAACATTTCGCAGCGACGGTGGGGTCCACTACGTTTCATCGTTTCCGTTGGAGGTGGAAAACCGTTTGCCGTCGTCCTGTAGGGGTCCTACCCTTAAGCTCGACATCGATACCTCCAAGCCTCTTTTTGCAAAGGCGGAATAGGACGGTGCATCACGTTTTGCCCGAGCATCAACGCAACTTTCTTATTTTGTTTTGTTTGCACTGGCGTCGCCAAGCGTTTTGGTCCACGTCCTCCTAAGAATGCGGTATATAGATTACACCCCACTCCTAGGAGATTTGAAGTTCGTCTGTGCAAGCTAGTGGCAATTTAAGCCCCCAGTACATCCAAACCTCTTTTGCACTAGGTGGATTCCGACTACGCACCAAACTTTGCCGAAATGCCAATGCAGCATTTTAGTTTTAGTTTCAGTTGGTGCCGCCAACCATTTTGGTCAGGTTACCCCAACCCTTCAATTTTCTCGGTGAGACTTAAACCACCAGTACCTTTCCCATATGTTGGCCACGGGCATTGTGCGTCGGCCCGAAAATCAAGACTGGTCGCCAATCCTCGGGGCCCTCCCGCGGCCCATTTCATACGATATATGCGGTGGCGCGTGGTTTGTCCGTCTTCAGACTCCGAATTTCTGGTGAGGAGGCGTGCTGGTCCAGAAGGCGGATACTGCAAAGAAACGACGGGCCTTCAAAAAAAAAGACCCAGTTCCAAATTTGAATTTCGAAATGCTGGCGGCTAGACGATTGAGAGGTGGCGGATGGCTGGGTCATCGAAGGGGCAGTGCGTTGACCGCAGTCTTGGTAATTCCCCTACAGATGCACCATGTGCACGCGTACTTGAGTGACGACGCCGACTGGCAACTGCTCATGGAGGCTTTCGCACGTGAAGACGTACATTATGAACTGGGGACGAGATGTGAGGGCACGTGGCAGGTTCCAATGGCAACCCTGGTCGACAGGGACGTGCGACGTCGACGTTCGTCGTGCATCACATACAGTCAACTCACAATGAGGGCGACATCGGTTGCGGTGGCAAAGGAGTGGGCGACGGGTTGATGGTGGACCTGCAAGTTGGTGTTGGGGGAGCAAGATGGAGGGAGTTGTCGCCGCGGCTGTGCTAAGCCGTCGTCATCCGCAACAGGTGGAGAGAGCGGCACGGCGCATGAAGGCGTTAATTTCAAGGTGGAGGCAAATGCTATTGGTACAAAGGTGTGAGCACTTCCCAGACCGTTGTTCAACTATGCACAACAATCAAGTGTGGTGTGCTCCGTCAAGCGATGCCATGGTGGTGGATGAAGAGAACGGGTGAGATTTGCATGTGTATGATGATGCCACGAATGAGTAGCTTCGAATGTGGCGCGGAGTGTTCAATGAGATCACAAAAGAGTGTGCACCTTATCTCCAACGATGAGCAACGTTCTACAACGAGCCACTTCAGCCCGAGCAGATTGTCACCTACGTGTTGTACCATTAGACGTCCGACGAAATATATGACCAGCAACACATCATCATTCGGCATCCGCAGAGCTTTGTGACTCGTCGCCGTTTGCCGCTTTATTGAGGGTGTACGCGAACAAGATATCGTGGCCGGCGGGGGTGCGAAAACACGTTGTGCTCGAAGCGTTCGCTAACAAGGGTCTCCCCAACTGTCATGGAGCGGTGGACTGCACACACATCTACATCGACAAACCTGCGAACGCTCCCAATTAACACTTCAATCACAAGCATCGGTTCTCCATCATTGTGCAGATGGTGATTGCCCTCGATTTGCGTGTGCTCAATGTGTTCGTCGGATATCCTGGGAGTTGCCGCAACATCAAGGTTCAACTATGAAGTCTGTGGAGGCGCGCACAAGAGGGGTTGCTGTTTTGCGGGCCGCCCGTTACGCTGTCGGGTGGGGTGAGGATGAATGGATACATCCTCGGCGACAACGGGTATCCTCCGTCGAAATGGGTAGTGGTACCATATGGAGGGATCAATCAACGCCTCCTCAAAGGATTGTTTCACACGAAACAAAAGGTCACCAGAGGGGCTGTGGAGAGTGCGTTCGGGGGTTAATTGGGATGTGGAGACTGTTCCTGCGCATGCATAAAACGAACTTAGACACTGCCACACCAGTTTACGATAGTTTGCATTCAAGTCAACATCCTTCTCGACGCAAGAATCGACTTCAACAAGAGTCTTCTATGGAAAATCATCTCGAACGGAGTGCTGCGGCAAGTGGACTTCAGCATTCATCGTTCGCCACAACCAGTGGAAATGACAATGTCGACGGAAGGGTCGTACGAGTTGCACAATGCCTTGGCGGAGCCCATGAAACACATGTGATTCGCCATCGTGTTTTGAGACGTTGCGCGTTCTGGTTGAATCGACCTGTGTTTCACCACGCATTTCACAATTGTCCAATGTCGTCCATTTCTCGGAGCGCCTCTGTTGCTCGCGCGTAGGCACGTGGCTGGCAGCGGTTGTACTGGAAGTCGTCATCATGGCGATCGTATGATCATCGCCTCCTAAACCGCTTCCACGATCTCGTTGCATGAGAGGTTGTGTTCTCCATTTTTGGTTTCACTAGCATGGCTTTGGCGCTAGGGGAGGTGGCCGTTTCCGCTACGAGGGGTGGGCGTTTGCGGTGCGCGGGGTGTGGTAGAAGGTAGACGTGAGGGTCGACAGTGGGTTTTGTTACTCGGGCAATTTATCGAGATTCGTCATGTGCCACAGGCTGGGTGCAAGGACCATAGCAGAACGACAAGTACGAAAGCACGTTCACCGCCGCCTTCCTAATGTTTTGATCTTCACCTTTTTGTTAGCAGCATGGATGATACACCTGCTATGGGGGCGATGGTACTTTGCAATGAGAATTATTTCCTGCTCCATTCGAATAATATTTTCTTATGGTTTTCCACGTCGCTCGTGCATTCGCAAGCGTGTATTTTTTCATCCTCCAATGATAGGACTTCTAACGTGCGTCATCCAAATGCTTTTCAATATTTGGAGGTGACTGCCATGTTGCCGACTTCGTGCTTCATCGGTCATAACATTTTTGTTGCGAGAAACAATGTTTTTCTTCTATTGTGTTGGAGTTTAATTTATGATTCTGCATATCCCTTGTTTTTTCATTGCGCTTCGTTGTCGTCTATTGTTTTTTTTTCCAAAATTTGGTGAAGTTTGTCATATCTCAACCAACAAAATGAAGAGCATCAAGTCGGAATGGCAATAGGAGACGGATAATCAAAGGTCTATGTACAAACACACATCTATTGAACGACTGCGATGGTGGACGAAAATGAAACCGTCGTGCGCAACCACTGCCACAAAACCGACTTAGAAGGACGACGAAGAAGAATATGATGCAGCTGGCGTAAACACGCTCAGCTGCAAAGCCCCGTGGCGGTTGATTTCTTTGCAGGACACTGTTCGCGTGGCCGCTCTGAAACGTTGAGAATCCATGGACGGCAGTACAGAATGGCTGTCCGTCTCCCCTTTCAAATTTTCAAGACTACTTCTGCAGCGCCAACCTTACCTCCGTTTTCACCTTCGCCCCACTGTGAAGTGGATCGAGCGACATGAGTTATCGTCACCCGCTAGTTGTTGCCCTTTGAACGACGAGCAGTCCATGACAGGCATCATCTCCGCGGTTAGCAACGCCCCGACAACCCCACCCGTGTCGGGAAGCGCACCCAAACACCAAAACCACCCTTCCCCCCTCCACTTCCCCTGGTACACCACCCCATCCCACCCCGCCCGACGAAGCGTCCATCCCAATCCGACCCCGGCCCTCTCACCCCATCTCGCCCCAAGCCCTTCGTACTGAGAACTCCCCCCCCCCCCCCTCCCCCCGACCCCTATCTATCCCCAATCCCCCAACGCCCCAACCCTGCCCGTCAACCATGTTTACCCATCTGCCTCCCCCTTCCATAGCCTCCCAACTGCATGACCGGCGAACCACCTCCCGCAACCGTTCAGCAGATTGTCGAAATGTTGCCCCGCATTTCAAAAGCTCGCCACACTTCACCCCACTATCCTCCCCTCGAGCCTCCTGGTCATACGTGAACCTGCTCCCATGATCATAGACCCTGATAGGACCGGTGATATACCATCTGTCATGCAGCGACAACACGACGATGGTCCTAGCACCACATCCTTATGGACCAAGCCGTCGACTTCGTAGTCGAAAGCAATATCGAAGACACAAAGCTCAAGCAAATCCCACAAAGGGTCGCAACATCCAACGACCCCCCATCAGGCAGAGCACGTCAAGTTTTCTCCACAACAATAGCCACTACCTGGACACACTCTCCCTGAAAACCGATGAAGACAGGGGAATGGGCCTGCATCACCCTGTCGCACATGATGTCCATGTGTCAAACCTCACACCCTGTTACGTGTTCTCCCATCACCACTTCCAAGAGATTTGTGGGGACGTTGTCTACCATGTGCACATTCTCCCAACAAACAAACGTGTCCCACCACACCACCACAGCTCCCTTGAAGACGAGCAAAGATAGTGTGACGGTGTCGTCGGGTGCCGACAAGTGTATGTGTGTGTGTGGTGTGTGTGTGCGTGCGCTCGTGTGTTTGTGTGCGTTTGTGTGTGCGTACATCTGTTATTTTTTTGTTTGTTTGTGATTTGCAGAACTGCCTTTTGTTCACACCCGTCATGCGCAAAAATATCAATCAAAATCACACAAACATACATATTCAGCCCGCATACCAAGTTCCATTAGCAGTCACCATTGGCACAAACCAGCTTTTCCTTCGCTCATTTCCTCATTTCGTCGTCGATCTGTCACCATGATTTCATCGGTCCACTTTTCGCGACGAAAGGCAACCTCAAGCAAGGATTGCTTGAAATTTTTCAACAAGCACAGAGGCGGGATACCCCGAACAAAGACATGTAAAAAAAAGAAAAAAGGAAAAAACGATGACAGAAGACGAAGGTGGTGTCATCCATGCACTGACGAAAAGGGCAACCAAGCAATTTCGCCGAATTGACAGACTGAAGCGGACCAATCGCGTGTCACACATTACAGCGGCCATGAAACAGATTACAAAGAAATTCAATGCCATGTTCCTAAAAATTAAATTACAACAAAAAATACATTCCCTGTGAGCATCACCATCGCACACCCGAAAAACCATACGGGACGACGCATCCGCGAAAAAGGACTACTAGTAACGGACTGCACGGCCTCCATTGCACTTGTATGACACGCGGGCGGATTGCCATCTCGTGACCAATAATCGCCCAAAAAGAACGGCGCACAACAGTCAACAACTGCATCGGCCCGCTGTGCCCACAAAACCACCCCCACTTCACAATGCAGCACACATAACGACGGCGACGAGGGAATGCGCACTAAACTACTCTGCAGAACACCACTGACCTCCAAATTGCGAATGCAATATTGTCCCAGAGTGGAGGGCATTAAGTGCACCTCTTCGACCATCTCCGGGACTGGACGGCAACAGGGAGACGAAATGATTGCAAAAGGACGCACTCGATAGGACATGGGCGCCAAACAATGGACGTTGCAAAAGGGACGATATAAGAGATGTGTAAGCCCATAATGTCATTATCTCTCACAGATGTCCTTCGCAATCTCCAGCAGCGCATTGCACATCATCAAGTTTGCTTGGTCAGGCTTCTTGTAATGCTCCTTCTAGACGTCCACCTCCCTTTCAAGAATGTTGCAGTGCCTTGTCAAAGAGGAGAACTACCTCTTGCTCGCACTGTCAACTATCGTCGCCATCAACTCCCCGTGCTTGTCCATGACGTCTGCTATCGCCTCAAAGGTCTGCTGCCTTACATTCTTTCGTTTAAATCGGCTGCCTCCGTTACCCGCGCTAAAGGACGATTCCTTCGTTGATCCCTGCTCGTCGTCCTGACCATCCCCATTTTCTTTTCGGCAATCGACTTTGAGGACAGGTGGAACGGAGACTAAATCCATGGAATCGCGACGCCGAGTAGTGTCTTACATGGCCCTATGTATTGATGGCAAACCTAAACTATAACATCTAGAAGAACACTTCAGAACCAGACACCCTTCCTTCCGAGCGGAAGTGGTTTGGCAATTCCGACATAATTGGGAAAAGGAAAAGGAGAAGCTGATCCCTCTTGAAATATTTGATGCTAAGGGGGTGCAGGGGGGGAGGGGGGGAGGGTGGGGGCTAAGGGACAGGGGTGAGGAAGAAGAAAGAAGATTAATAATGTGATTACGAATGTTGGTCGAGAGGTCTGACTGATGTTTTCACCCGAATAGAACACCAGGTCATTATAGCTGTATCTGGCCTGAAAGATGGACCAATACAACTTTAATGACCGGGCATTTTATTCGGGTGAAGACGGTAGAAGCGGATAAGACTTCGCATTGTAATGTGATGAAACATTGGGCCTTCCCGTGGCAGATGCAGCCCCCCCAAATCCGGATAGCGTCAGCCAGCTGTTGCAACAGCAGACCTAGGCACTACCCGCAGGCCACCTCTGGTGCGAGGCCCCACCAGCAAAGACAACTGAATCTAACGCATGGATCTGAATGTGGAGAGGTGCAGAAAGTCGCGATCGATCTGCTTTTCTTCAACTCTGCATAAAACACATCCAAATTCAGGATATAAATCCAGAATCCTATTTGCTGGTGGGACCTCAATCGAGGAAAGCAGACTGCATAAAAATCCCTCCAAGTGTGGATTCAAAAAGCGGATGCATAGAAAAAAAAAGCACAGAAGGGGAAAAAAGAAGAAAAAAGCACCATCGTTTTGATGGCAACAAGGTTTACTTTACATTTTGGAAATCTAGAAAGTCCTCTGGTTTACCTGAGACCTTACACACTTCAGCACTTTCCTGAATGTATCTGACCACAATTACAGCCTCGCCTGGATGAATCTGACCTCAATCATGTCTAGAGCTTAGTAGCAAAAACGCTAGCGTGGATCCATCAAACATTAAAACTAGAATGCTAGATGATAGTATACAGAAGTCCATGAAAACGGCATTTAATTAAAAAAAAAGAAAAGAAAAAACCTTGGAAACTAGGCGGATAGGGATGAATGAGCCTACCTCAGTTGGTACACCACAAACCTAGGCTATCAGAGTGGCCGAGGACCACTTGCCCGGCCGGGCCAAAAAGAAGAAGAAAAAAGAAAAAAACAAATCAAATTATTTCTTAGAGATTTTGGACGTGACCCTGAGGCAAAAGTTGTTCAGTTTTGTTTTTCTGCATAACATAGATTTTTTACGTTTTTTTTTTTTTTTTTTTTTTTAATTTATTTATTTTTTTATCTGGGACCTTGCATAGCCAGGCCGCAAGGTGACCACGGCGGTCCGGCTGGTAGCTTATCCACAAACTGCTGAGATACAGACTCATGTTCGAATCCAGATACAATCAGATGCCCAAAATAATTCTGAATTATCTGGGGCCGGTCACCTTCCATGGTAATGTCTCAAGGCCGTCGCCGTTTAAAAGAGGAATTTCTAAAAGGAGGATAGGGTGTGGCACACAAGGAAAATAAGCTTCACCACCGCACACACACACACCCCACGACCCCCGCCAACAAAAAAAGAAAAAAAGAAAGAAATCAAGGGAACTTAGCTAAAAGCCTAAAACAAAGTCCTTTAATCCAGCCTCTGCAGATAATTCAGAAGTTAGTTTTTGATGCTGCAACAACAGAAAGAGGAACTCTTTCTTGTAAAAAAAAAAAAAAAAAAAAAAGAGAAACTCTGACGTTGGTAATAGTGTAACCAGGGTACCCCCGAGTTCGGGGCCAACGGCCGAATGTTCGCTCCCCGCCCCCGAGACGTTCGGCTGATCTCCCCAGATGACGTGCGGACGCCATGATCTACACAGATATATATTGTAAAAGAACAGGTCTTTTTGGGGGGTGGGATGGCGAAAGGCGAGTTGCCCGACGAATGGCGGGGCTAACCCCCAACACCCCCCTGATGATGGCATGTGTGTGTATGCGTGTGCATGCGCGGAGGGGGGTAGTGAAGCCTCCAAATCACTCGATCAAACAGTAAAAAAAAAAAAAAAAAACTGCACATTGATTGACTGATTGGTTGAATAATTGGTTTGGGGGGGGGGGGACGACCCCACCTCAACCAACCAGCCAATCAATGAATCAAGGAATCAATCAACATTCCCCCCACCAAAAACAGAATCCGTTTTTTTTTCCTCTGTGCTCAACAGAACTCAACAAACTTTTACAGGTAGGTGCTTCAAATGGTCCTTTATCGAAAAAAGGAAAATGAAATGGGGTTTGGAGGACCGTGAACCGCTGGACGGACAACCCCCGAATCCCCGAACGTCTGGGGGGAGGTCCGACCCCCCCCCAGACTAGGCACAGCACAAAAAGATTTGAGTGCTCGAACTTCAACAATTTCTCTCGCTCAGATTTTGTGCTAAAATTTCATCAGATTTTATGCTACAATTTCATAAAAATCAGGCCCATAGATTTGACGCTGAGCGTCCCAAGCAACTGGCCTAGCTCAATAAGTTCGGCACGCAAGTGGCATTTTGCAGGCCGTGCCTCGTGAGTTCAGTCCAATCTGACCACCTGGACATGCCTGGTGCCAACCGACTGAGATAGTCGGCTTGCTCTTCCCCTGTTGGCAAGGTAGGGCCCTTGGCCATCATAGGTGCGTGTGTTGGGGGTTGGGGGGAAGGGGGGGGGCCGAGAGGTTGTGTGTGGTGTGCGCGTGCTGGCCATAGACATTGCTGTTACTCAAGGGCGGTGGAGGAAGTAGATGGGAGGCAGAGCTACTGGCAAAATTCTCGGTCACTGCATTAGCCACCCCTCCGCCCTCCCCACCGGCAACCCCACTGTACTCCCTGACCCCCACCAATTAGGGCGGGGCGCAACATGCGTCCCCTTGATTGTGAGATGTAGCTATGGTTGCAGTGGTCCCCTGTATAGGCTTAGGAGTAGTGGTAGGTAGGTAGTGAGAGGTGAAATGGAGAGGCTTATAGCTTTAAACCAACAGTACTCTGCCCATGTATCGGCCACGGGTTCTTGTCGTATACGCCCCACAACTTTGAAGACGTCCCGCAATTGAGAGAAGAATATGGCTTAGCTTTAAACCACCAGTACTTGGCCCAGCTATCGGCCGCGGCGCTTCCCCGTTAACGCACCGCGCCTGTCGGGCTTAGGGGGTACCGGACCACAATGGCTGGAAGCGGCAGCCAAAAAAAAGTTGAAACGGTGCCCCGGTGGTTCGGCGAAACTTGGCGCGCAGGGGGTCGGCCGGCTCGGCATCGATGGCTGGGCCAAGCACTGGTGGTTTAAACCACCACTACCTCCAAGCCCCTTTTTGCCGAGGCGGAGTCGAACTGTGAGCCAACTGCGGACCAAAGCGCCAGCACGGTGTTTTTGGTTTCTTTTGGCTGCTACCCCCAGCCTTTGTGGTCTGGTGCCACCCAGTCTCTCCCGGCCTCCAAGAATGCGGTATAGGTTACTTTTACGACTTAGGGTCAGATCCCACTACCCTGGATTATTCATTTTACACCCTCGATTACGAAGATCAAGGGTCAGAAATGAACAATAGGGGCTAGTGGGATCTGGCCCTTAGTCTCCCAGCCTTCAAAAGACAGTGGTGATTGTTCCAGATTCCAGATTCAAAGAACTAAAATCATTTCTAAGAAAAATATCCGATAATTATAATTATCTTATTACTAGTATTAGGGATTCGGGAAGGTCAAGGAACAGGATACTCCTGGGGCGAGGTCCCGTTGGCAAAGAGGATTGAATGAAGCACCTGAATATGGGTGTATTGTATATGCAGAAATGAAGACAAGCAGTTCGATCCAGATTTCCTGCACGTCTCCACAAACAGGTCCAGATTCAAGCGCTCAATCCAATCCACTGTGCTAGTGGCACCTTGCCCCTGCGGCGAGGTCGAGGATTCCATCGAGCTCCTGAATCAGGATCTGTTTAATGCAGAGATGCAGGAAAGCAGTTCCATCCCGGCTTTCTGCACCTCACCTTAAACACGTCCAGATTCGGATGTTCAATCCAATCCCCCTTACTAGTGGGACCTCACCCCCGTCCTCACTCCCATTTTAGAAATTTCGTGGCACCCCAGACTAGCGAAAGTTTGCAGATGCACCACAAGGCTAAGTGGCACTCGATAGGTGCTGGGTTCAAGTCCCCAGCCGTCCTCGCTCCCTCTCAGAAGCATCACCTCCACACAATGAGTACTGAAGGATATTTTTCTCCTCTGCGCCCATGGAAAGTCTTGAAAAACTGACATGTTACAAAATATCGCGTCATCCATGGTGATGGATACCTCTTAAGCCGCCAGTACAGCCTGGAGCCGCTGCACTGCGTGCCAAGCTCTTCTGGACACTGTGTCGGCAGCGCACTTTTTTCCTTTTCCGCCTTGCGCTGCCAACCATCATGGTCCGGTAGACCCGAGCAGCAAAATTTTCAGAGTAGGTGACCAACACTTCTCCACAAGACGAGGGTCATGCAGTAGCGGGTTTAAACCATCGGCGCTTCTGTGACACCTTCTTACCGGGCTCCAAACGCCCTGCCCGCCAAGCTTTGTCAAACCGCCAGCGCGGTTTCTGTTTTTCTATTTTGGCTGGCACTGCCAGCCATCGTGGTCCGCTAGACCCAAAGCCCAGGTTAAAGCGGCGCGCTAACGTCAAGGGCCCACAGCCAATGTATGGACCCAGTACTGGTGGTTTGACTTATTTGCCGGGGTTCCATAATACCCCGAACAACTGATGACGTCTGTTTGTGGGTCGGTCCCATCGACAGGAAGGCCCCACTTACTTGGATACATTATTATCGAGCTTTGTTTTTTTTTTTCCATTTCTTTTTTTTTTTCCGATCGGTGATAGGGTTATTGCCTATCGATCCTTTTTTTATTTATTTATAAAGCTATATTCTTCTCTCATCTATCTCATTTTTCTTTGCTAGTACTCATCTATCTCAATCTTGACACTGCTGAATGAAGAATTCAGGTGATCTGGGGGACCCCACCCCAGGGGTACGATCATGATGGAAATACGTTGGGTCCTCGGGAAGCGAGTCCATTCGCTCTAAGCGGCCACCAGACTATGTGGATCAGGTGCACAGTCTGACCTGACTCTGTACATTTGTTCAGTGTGGATTCCATCACTGGGCAAGATCCCACTTACATGGATTCTTCATTTCTGGGCCCCCTGCAGATTTCGCAGATCCTGGTACTCCATCTACATTGGCGCTGTTGGACTGCCATGGTCTGGGCTCCTTAGATCGCCCGGGCCCAGCGGCTCGGAGGGGCACTTGGGACCGAGAAGAAGGGACCCCAGTGGTCTCGATCACCTCAGGCAAGTCAAAAAATGATGGTTCTATTTTGTTTTTCCGTGACAGGGCGTTTCTGCGCCCCCCAAAATGTGACCAAATCTAGCATTGCCTCTGGATTCGCTGGGCTAACGCCAATTGGGTGTTTGAATTGTGTGGATGGCGTTTGAAAGAGTTTGAAGGAAGGGGGAGCGCACTCCCTGCTCTCTCTTTCCGAAATGCCAATCTCTGCTGAGTGCTGCACTCTGTCAAGCCAGCACGGTCGCAAAATCATATTATCTTTCTGGCTGGCACCAAACCCATGCCAACGACCCGTTCCCCAGTTGAAAAACAAATATGCAGCCGTATACGACCGCCAACTTTCGAGGGCCGGGTCGGGGTGCCGGACGAAAATGGCTGGCAGAGCCATCCAAAATGAGGCCCGTGCTGGTCCTTTTCCGTTGACGTGTAGGGCATTTTCAGGATCGATCTACAATAGCTGGGGAAGGTACTCGTAGTCCCAATTGGTACGCCGAGCGCCAAACAACGCAGCACATTGCCATCGAGTTGGGAGAAAATAACTGGGGAAAAGCATGGATGGTCTAAAGGGATGTTTTTTTAGTTTAATTTTGTTAATTTTAGAATGTGAGGCGGCGATTTGAAGTGACCCTCACCCAAAACTTGTTTGGCCAAAAAAAGACGAAGTGGTTTGGCCGTACATCATTTTTTATTATTACTATTTTTTTTAACTAAGCTATATTCTTCACCCATATACCTCACAGTACCTAACTCTTATCCAGGTCCAGTTTTCCGCCAATTGTTGCACTTGTGGATCCACACCAACCTCCTCCTATGTCTAAGCACTGCAGCTTTCTTCCTCACCGCGGCCAATCGAATGGATGACCAAAATCCTTCCCGGGGGCCCGGGGGGGGGGGGGGGGMAAGCCAACTATCTCACAGCTGATAACGCCCCGTAGTGAGCTGCGGCAGGCTGTGGGGGCTCGAAATGGAGACCGTGGGGAATTGAACCCACAAGCTCCTGAATGCCACTTTTGTGCTCTACCAACTGCGCTAGGCCGCCAGCTCCGCCCGCACATCATATGTTTCTTGCGGGTTTTGTTTTTTCAGTTCGTTTTATTTGTTTCTTAATTTTGTGCTGGACATTGACCAGAATCTTGGCTGGAGAGCTCCACTGCTAGAAATGTTGTTTCATTTTCGTATTTTTTCTGTTTTTCTTTTTTTTCTCTCCCAATTATGCTTAGGAAATCAGGAATGTAAATCCACTAAATCCGCAAACAAGTTAAACTGCCAGTACAGGGCCCCAGTCTTGTGGAAATTTGTCGCTTAGTCCAAAAATTTCGCGCACGGACATACCAGACTACAACGGCTGATGGCACCAGCCAAAAATGAAAAAAAACTTAAAAAAAATTCGCTGCTGGCCGTTCGGCAAAGCTTGGTGCGCACTGCAGCGTCTCCAGGCTGCAAGCAATGCTGGTTTGCCTATGGCTTTGTTTTTTTTTTTGTTTTGTTTTTTAAGCATCCCTCACATGCAGTGGATGTAGTCTCCTTCGGATAATTCCCTTCCTTGAGTTCTGGCACCGTGGGTGGACAACCCCCTCCCAGCCTTCCTCTCGTCAATTCTCCGCGACGCACCCCTACTCCCCCACTCCTACCTCTACCACTCAGGGCCATCACCCTTCTCCCATCTTGGTGGGCTGACCTGACCTGACAGTGGATGTATCTGGACAGCCTCCTTTGCCGCGTACTCTCGATCTCAGCATGCATGCATCGCCCCACTCTCGATCTCAGCAGCAGGTACTGATAGATAGGACCCTTCAAAGACAGTTCACAAGTTCAGCAAAGGAGCACAAAGCCCTAAGCCCTATAGCAGACACCATCTGGCCTCTTCCCCTGGGGCGAGGATTGGATTGAACGGGTGAATCTGAACGTTTTTGTGGACAGGTGCAGAAAATCGCAACCGATCTGCATTTCTGCATCTCCGCTCGACCCTCTTTTTGCTACCTTCTTTCCCTGAATACAATGTCCGGTCATTATAATTGCATCAGCTATGACTACCGTACGTTGTACTCGGGCAAGAAGGTAATGGGAAGACCTTGCTCCTGGAAGATCATGCAGACATAATAGTGTCATTGCCGAACAACATTACGGCCCCAGCCTTGCAGTCCGAAACTTGACGCCACAAGGAAATGAGGCCAAAACGTCAAACCCTGGGCCTGCCCTTGATAAATTGGATCAGCAGTTCCGTTTTCGTTTCACGCTTCCAGATAAATTGGATCAGCGATTCCATTTTCGTTTCACGCTTCCAGAATTCCAGGTGTCAGGCCCGTGGCCCAGGTGCCCATGTACTGGTGTTTTAAACCACCAGTACCTACCGGTGTTCAAGGCCCATCCCTGCAACTACCGGTAGGCGTAGCCTATGGCTACCATGCCGAGCCTGCGGCTACCGGTAGATGCATGACAAGGCATTTTACAAACATTTTATTGGACAAAATGAAAAAAAAAAACAAAAAAAAAAAACAAAGAGAATTTCATACGTGAAAAAATAAAAAACAAAAAAAAAGAAAACAGGAAAAGCAAAACAGACACTGCATTGTTCCCCGGGGGTCCCACTAGCAGCGTTGAGCTACCTCAACGCCCGAATCTGGACGTTTTTGCGGTGATGTGCAGAAATGGTGTCGAGTTTCCTGAAATGCACATTTCCACGACTACGTCCAGATTCAGGCGTTGAGGTTGCTCAACGCTGCTAGTGGGACTTGGCCCCCGTGAGAGAGAGAGAGAGAGAGAGAGAGAGAGAGAGAGAGTGCAACACACC
>BFEA01001118.1:115179-125939 GCA_003427395.1 Chara braunii
CCCCAAAAGTTTCTCAGCGGATTTGGGCTGTACTCAGCAAGCGCAGTACAGCCCCCAACTCAGATTGAAAAAAAAAAAAAAGTAGTGGATGGCTGTTTTCTGACCGGTCGGCACTGCTCTGCAGACAGCCGACCGGTCAGCCCTACTGGTCAGCTGCAAAACGGTCAGCGGTCGGGGTTGGCAGTTGGCAGGTATGCAACCCTGTCATAGCCGGGAATCAATCGGGTCCAGCATCCCTCACATCAGTGGAATCATGTTCACTGTCTCAAACAAATTTCACAGCAATTTCCATCATAAAAGAATTACAGACACTACTAATCAGCAGACCAGAAAGATAAAAAAGCAGAGCAGATATTCGGTTTCGATGCTTGTGTTTTACTTAGCTGATATTTGGTTTCGAACTTTCGATGTTTGTGTTTTACTTATTCGTGGTGTTATCGGATTTTAGCTATAATCGCGGTGTTTCCACGAGGTAGCGGACTCTACATAGATGCTAAGTCCAGTGGTTTGCGTACAGTAAATCCTTGAGTGCAACGAATACCCCGACACTCACACACCAAAACTTGATAGTCCCAGAAAAAAGCGCGCACACAGCGAAGAGACAAAACTTGGCAACCAGCTGACCAAGGAAGCACCCAAAAAGCAGTTTGAAAAAGCATCAAGGGACTCCTCACCTTACGTCTTCGCCGAATACCAGCAGGTTGCTTTTCCACAGTTGTCTCGTCCGCCTTCTTCGCTACACCAGAGTCGTCATCGTCCTCCTTGATTGGCCTGGTATCCACTGACGCACTGTTGTCATCGTTCTTCTCTGCTTTGCTGCCTCCCCTCTCCGGTTCGCTCTTTGCATTTGAATCGCCATTGCCATTCTCACACCCCTCAACTATACCTCGTTCGCTCGCTTCCTGACTGTCCTTGCCTTCCTCCTTCTTTCCTTTTCTCTTTCTACGCGCTTTCCCCTCCTTTCTGTCTTTTTCTTCCCCATTACCCTCATCAGACTTGTTGCCTTTCGAATCACCTTTATCGTCGCCTAGTGCTTTGTCAGACACAGCACCACTTTCCTTGGCTTCTGTGCTCCCATCCACCAGCTCAGCAGGCTCTTGCGCTTTCCGCTTATGGCTATGACGATGCCCATGCGCATGAGAGGAGGAGATTCCCAGCTCCTCTGTGCGTCTCACAATCTTCTCAACCACAAAAAACAAAAAGATGCCGACTATTTCCTAGTTTCAGTCAGAAGCACTCTAGGGAGTAAAAACAAAGCACAAAAAGAAATGACAAAAGAATCAACATCCTCATCAACACGGACCGGAAAGTTTAATACCTGGAAATTCACCAAGGAAACTACCAAACACCCTTCTCCGCCAAGCACACAACCGGGCGGGCACGGCCATATTTGCTGTCGTCGTACATGTATCAGGGTTTGGTCCAAGATCAGAGGGGTATCTGTTATTATCATAATCTTCCTTTTAGTTATAGAAAAAAATTGAAATATTTTGCTGGCGTGACGAAATTGAGGTGTTGTTGGTGGTTTTTTTTTCAGCGGTCTGGGCCTGATTTTGAATGTATCACCGACGCCGTACCTTTAGAGGTATTAGCATATGTTCATTGGAGGATGATTAAATCCACAACACGGTCAGTTCACTCATTGAGGGATAGGATAAAATCACAACCACCCTTCGAAGCTCAAGTTCGTCACGCGAACAAAATGTTTCAATTGTAACTGAAAGGCAGTTCATAATAAGTTATGGCAACTGGTACCATACCTACTTTGCAAAAAAAACTTCAAAAAAGGCTAAAAAAAAAAAAAAAAAAAAAAAAAAAGCAATCCATAGCAATATTTGACGCCGCTCACTAAATTAGTGGTGACCGTTTCGATAAAGTAGCTAAAACGATGAAAATGGATCAAAGTTACGCAATACAGCGACTTACCTGAGAAATCAAGTGACGGGAGGAGGGGGAAGGGGGAGGGTGGGGGGGGACCACAAGGAGAGGGGAATTCAACAACCCAGTGCATTCAAAGACAAAAAAATGCACAAGTGCACATAGGCACCATTGGACAGATATTAAGCAGATACGACGAATTCACAGTACTTTATGTTGCGCATGTTCCTGCTCATTAACTACAACAACATGAGTTGAGGAGGGAGATGAAGAGCCCCAGGTGCTTGCACACCAACCACATAAACTTCACTTGCACCCAACATGAGCAAGCATCAGACCAACACAAGAAATCAGAACCCGTCACCAAATAACCCTAATAGAGTCTAAAGACTCTAAACGCTTAAACCTCCAACATTCCTATGACGCAAAGCACAGTTCATCAATGCCCCTTGTCGACACGACCTTCCCACAGCACAGGAATATGCACTCACTCCATAGGAAGGATACTTGTAAACACAAGAGGCCACACTGTGAAACCCCCACACAGCACCAGAAGCATTACCACCAAAATCACAGAGTCAACCTATTATTCCAGGGTCACCCTATTATTCCAGGGTCACCCTATTATTCCATGCGCATTGCGCTCCAAATCACAGAGACCCTGAGAGAATACCATCCACAGTCAACACCATCTGAGCCTGACCACAGGGATTCCAGTCCACAGGACCAATCAACCAAACAGCATCAGTCCCCACCCGAACCAAGAAGAGCCTGGCCCCATAAGATGTCCAGGACATGAGTCATGTGCAGATGAAGCACCCTGGGCCCCTACCAAGTCATGTGCTCAAAGATGCAGGCTGCAGGAATCTAGGAATCTCACCTGCAGCTCGAACTATCTGATTCCACCAGATAGGAACTTGAAAAGCAGGTCCGTGAAAGAAAGAGAGAGAGGGAGAGAGGGAGAGAGGGGGAGAGAGGAGAGAGGAGAGAGGGAGAGAGGGAGAGAGGAGAGGGAGAGAGGGAGGAAGGGAGGGAGAGGGAGAGGGAAGGGGAGAGAGAGAGGGAGGGGGGGAGAGAGAGAGGGAGAGATTCACACACTCCCCACTTGTGACAACTCGTCCCTGCCACCCAGCTTCACCCCCACCCTTTTCCTTTTTCCAATTCCAGAGACACAAGGAAATGCAAGAAGTCGGGACTCCGTTGTTGCTCCATCACAGGTTCCTCTACTGGACATCGTTACCTGTCTGTCTTCCAAGCTGGGGATTCGGGCTCGATTCCCGTTATCTGCAATTGTTTTTGATTAGCCGGTTTTGCCTGCTTCCGTGTAAAGATCTACTCGAAGAATAACCCGAAGTAGTACTTGTGAAAAGGAAAGCTGTTTCCATGCAGTCGGAAAAAGGGCATCATTAATGAGGCCGAAACTCACCTAAAACAGACAGGCCAACAGAGAGGTCTGCTAGAGAATGCGCATGAGCGCCTGCCGCACTATGTCCATGTGACGGCGAATGCGAATGTAGATGAGTATGCAGGTGTGCATGTGTATGAGAGTGAGAGTGGGTGTGCCCATGATCGTGCCCATGATCCTCATGTGCATGTGAGTGCCCACCACTCCCTGTCTCCATCAGCACCGACAGGCGCACATACAAACACAAGACACACAACGCATAGCAACCAATCATCACAGGAGTAAGTAGTAGACTCGGAGAGATCCCGAAGCAATAACACATCATCAAAGCAGCATGAAGGTGCTCAGCGTTTTTACATTTGCTTCTTCTACACAGTTGCTCCCAACATCATCAAATGCACTGGCAGTGAGGAGAGTTCGACAGGCAAAAGTAAATCACAATCACATACTGGATTATGTTCCTTCTCCCATCCGTAAACCAACACACACAGAATGGAATAATAATGGCAGAAACCCTCTTCCAGCCATCTTACAAAAGAGAGAGAGAGACAGACAGACAGACAGACAGACAGACAGACAGACAGACAGACAGAGACAGACAGACAGAGAGAGAGAGAGACAGAGAGAGAGACAGAGAGAGACAGAGAGAGAGACAGAGAGAGAGACAGAGAGAGAGACAGAGAGAGAGAGAGAGAGAGAGAGAGAGAGAGAGAGAGAGAGAGACTCCTCATGGAATTCTGTGAGCCATGGAATGTACATTATCGACTTCATTTGCAAGGATGAGGATGGTCCCGCTTTAGTGCAGCGGCAGGGAGCTGAGCATCAGCCTACTCAATGGCATAGCGCAGCTCCGGAGGAACGAGTAAACAGGAGAATGACTGGACTCCCAGCACATGCAGGAAAAGGCCCAGAAGAATTCGCCATGGATGTCCGACAAGACGGACAAAATGGGAAAAAGGCATTGCGTGCCACGATAAGAGAATGTTACCAGTTTCCTTTAGAGGGAATATGGCATGCCACCGAACATAGCAGAAGCGTGCATAGACATGCCCAAACGACGCGCAGACATCCAGTGAACCAGCTCAGTACAGGCAGAGACCATTCCCATGGACAAGTACGCCAGTTCAGTCCAAGTTTTTATGCCTATTGTGGCACGCAATGCCCCACTCATGCAATGTTTGTATGCCGAAGCATGAACATGGTTGTAAGCATTGGCCAGCGGCATACCTTCTTAGAGAGAAAATTGTACCAGCCCAGTGAGGCCTGGCTCTTGGATGTATGAGGGAAAGAAAAGGAGTCCAACCAGTTTGTGGTGTTCCTTAGAGGCCATGTAAGAACAGTGAACACCCTTGAAAACATGGCAGCTACGGAGACCTGTTGACAGCTACGTGGGCTCACAGGGAAATTGGAGACAATCGGACTTGAACCGCTAACCTAACTTCATACTTGCAAAACACGCGTTCTACCACTTGAACTACGACCCCAACGGAACGGAGGAAATGGGATTTCAACCCATGATACAATCTTGTTGTATGTTGATTTAGCAAACCAATGCCTTGCGCCACTCGGCCATACCTCCCGAGAAAAACGGGATTTCAACCCGAAACTTCTGGCATGACAGACCAGCAATCTAACCAACTAAGCTGTTTTCCCATCTGGGTAATAACGGACTTCGCTGGCTCTCTGCACAAAACCCAGGCACGTGCACCCACCCACCTACCACCATTGCGACTTCACGGAAGAGGAGCCATGATGTGCACAGATGCATCTCCAACTACACCTGACGCCAACTCTAGGCTGTTTGGTCACAGTCGTGTTGCACAGCTCTTCCAAAGGACCTCCACATTCCTCAGGACGTGGGCGATGTTATTGTAATCTTGTGTGGCCGTGGTGAGTTCTCTTCAGGTGTAGTAAGGAGGACAGTAGTCACGACCAGGACGAGGATGTGGACAACGACAAGGATGATCACAATGACAAACGAAATGGACAAGGATAGACAAGAAGGACAGGCAGGGGCTTACATTGCAAAGCATGTCGAGTACCATTTCCGTCCGTCGTCTTCTTTCATCACCCCTCGTTTCGTTTCTAGTATCATATATGACACCGGTTGCAACACTGATAACCAGGTAGTATACCAAAACAGTATCCTCATCATGGTGAAAATGACGAGGCCACACAAGGGGAACACAGGCAAAGAAAGTGAGGGGGAGGAGATCAAGGGCCGTCCAAAACGTCGACCACAATCTTCTCCTCTCCCTCCGCTTCCTCCCCCTCACTTGCTCTTACCCCTGATAGCTGCCAACATAGATGATGACAAGAGTAACATAAGTGGGAAGAAAACATCAGAGGGAGAGCAAGCAGGGTACTGCACTGATAGGGAGGGTATAGGAGTTAGTTTGTCACGATGACAATGACAACGACTATGAGGAAGAGCAGATGGAGGGAGGAGGAGGAGGACATGTACAACAGATACACTTCAAGGCCATTTCCTTTCAGCACATGTATCAAGGACAGCAGACAAAGTGGCGTACTTTTCTTCCAATGCAGCGGTTCACCCCGCACAATAACAGTGGATCGGCCTACCGCAAGGAAAAGGCTGGAGGCAGCAGGCAAAAAAGAAAAAAAAATTGCACCAATGCCTATTCATCCTTTTTACGCAATCAGCAGGAATCTCGGTCAGTAAAAAGAGGCTTGGAGGGACTGGTGGTTCAGACCACCAGTACGTCCGAGCCTCCTCTTTTCGGCGAGGCAGATTCCCCCCGAGCGCAAAGCTTTGCCAAAGCGCCGGGGCGGCGTTTTTTCTTTCCTTTTGGCAGGCACCACCAGCCATCGGGGTCCGGTAGCCCCGAGCATCTGAAGAACCCGGAATGCTAGCTAGGTACAGTTTCGATTCTCGACGATGCCTGGGAAAGGTGGTGGAGGTTTACAGGATGTTCCTCGCAGCACACATGTACCAAGGACAGTCGACAACACGGTGTACATACAACAGTATCCAGTTCTGCTGTCTTCAGGTACGGCACAACAACTTACAAGCCCAAGTGCTGTGGCGTACAGCTGCATATTGCAGTATGATGTGTGGCATTTGAAGTTTGAATAGATTAGTATTGTGCAACGCAACTACAACAGTACCCAGTTCGGCGGTCTGCAGGTATCTATCCGCACTTATTGACCAGATTGATACTGTGTGACGCAACTACTTTTACAGGATACGATTAATATCACCTGGGGTCAATGTGTGCCGATAGATACTCTGGTGCCGATGAGATCCTTGAAACGATAGGACCAGTGAATAGCACGTGAATAAAGAGATAGGAAGCACTGGGCCTGCCAAATTTATCCTAAGGCCCACTACTGTACAGGCATGAGAACCTGAGTCCAGTGCCTACAGACTAATTCCAGCCCATAATCAAAACACTTCATTCAAATGACATGAACATATACTATTAGGTCTATTCTTCTTTACCCTCCTCTCCCTCGCATTCCCCCACCCTCCCCCTGCCCTCCAGCCCCCAGGTCTTCTCCCTCTCTCCCATTTTCCTTGAACAACATATCAGAATTCCATGACCAGGACAACTTAGTCAAAAGGCGCAATAGTGATGAAAATCCTGATGACCCCCCGATCCGCCTGAACAGAAGTAGCAAAACGCATAAAATAAAGAAAAAGTTAAAAAAACACATAAAATGGAAAAGACGGGCGAAACTGGGAAAGAGACCAGCCGACTCACCAAACGCATGAGGTAGCTGATGCAGAAGGGCGTCCCCAAGCATTGCGCCCACCTGCAACCCAGAGCACAAACACGAAAAATGTCGCCATCTGACTACCTCCCTTCTCCGTCTTTCCTTCTTCTACAGTGGGACAACCTTTGCATCACAACTATAACAATCTTATCCAGCAGCTTTCAAACTCTCATCTCATGGATCGGCACTTAAGAAGGTGTGCACCGCTTAGTCTGATAACGAGGTCCCACATCTCTCTCTCTCTCTCTCTCTCTCTCTCTCTCTCTCTCTCTCTCTCTCTCTCTCTCTCTCTCTCTCTCTCTCTCTCTCTCTCTCTCTCGCGCGCGCGCGCGCGCGCGTGCGCAAGCACGCAGTAACTGTAATAATTGTATGCAGGAGCTTTCAAACTCTCAGCTTATGGATCAGCACTCAAAAGGTATCCACCGTTCAGCCTGATAACGAAGTACCACATCTCTCTCTCTCTCTCTCTCTCTCTCTCTCTCTCTCTCTCTCTCTCTTACACACCATATGGCAATTTGGAATTTCGGCAGGACATATACGGAAATTTTCCCAAGTTCCCGTCATGACATTCGTTTCTTTATTTTTCCTTAATGACATCCGTTTCTATTGGAACGATACAGTCAAAGTTAGCATGCCACAGCAATGACGAGGACGAATTGGGAAATGGGTCGCTCCCTGTCGGGCTTTGAAAGCATTTCAGCAGAGCTTGAATTATCACATCGTGTTAGGAGCTTGGGTACAAAGTGATGCGAGACTGATTGAGACTGATTGACAAAACATCAACGAGTGTGACATATGGGAGGGGAAGGAAAGGGGTGCACCAGGCAATGATGCCAGCATGAGCATAGGCCCTCCAGAACAACTCACCCCAAATGCTGCCAGCAAGTCGACAGCCCGTTGCGACGGCCCTTTCCCCCAGGCTGCAACAATATCATCATCAAGTGGAGATACAGGGCGGGTGCAGGCTCAGCAGATGTCCACCAAAATAGCAAGCGTGCACTCCACTCTCACATGACCTACACTCACATAGACATAAATGCCTGAACTGTTTGACAACATACCAAAGGTTGACCAAATCCCAAAAGGTTGACCGAGCTGTTCATGAAATCCCAAAGTTTGACCAAACCGTTCACCAAACCCCAAACATTGATTGACCAGACTGTTGAACCATGCCAAATGCTCACCAAATTGTTGACCAATTTGTCAACAAAATCGTTGACCAAATTGCTCACAAAACCATCCACCACATTTTGTTGACCAAATTCTCAACAACATTGTTTACCAAATGGTTGACCAGAGTGTCCACCAAATTGCTGACCAGATTGTCAACCAAATTGACAACATCGTTGACCAGATCGCTGACCCAATGTTGACTATCTGGTGTGACCAATTGTTGACCAGATTGTTCACGAAATCGTTGGCCAGATTGTGGACCAAATTGAAGGCCAGAAGTTTGACCAGATTGTCGACCAAAATGTTGACCAGATATGCTGACCAAAATGTTGACCAAATTGTTGAGCAGATTATTGACCAAATTGTTGAGCAGATTGTCGACCAGATTGTTGACCATATCGTTGACCAGATTGTTGACCAAATGACAGATGTTGACTAATGTAAAGGTGCGTAAGAACAAAAGTCAGATACATCCAGGCAAGAGTGATGGAAAAACAAGTATGATGCCGAACGTGAGTAAGAAAAAACGTCTGCCTAAGGAGGGGGGGGGGGGGGGGGGGAGGAGGGAGGAAGGCGCAAAAGATCAAATGAATTTGGGAGCCATTTGCAAGAGGGTTAGAGGAGGGTGAGCGAGGTTTCGCACATACCAAGAATGAACGGCAGAATAGCTAGACAAATCAGCGAGGCCAAACTCACGGCGAGCGAACTCGCCATCGCCCTCACCCACAGACCTGAAAGCAGAAGATGGAAAACACAAAAGGAAACAAAATGAAAACAAAACAAAAGCAAAAGACGACAAGGCAGAGGCAGAGATCGCATTCTCTGACAAAATAAGCACTGTCACTGTCACGATCTCCAAAAATATGTATTCAAGTTAATTCAACTTAAACAAAACAAAAAAAGGCTTTTCAAGTTTAAATTTTAAACCACCAGTACTTTTCCCTGCCATATGCTCTTAGGGGCTCAGACTACCAGACCAAAATGAAAGACCCGCAGAGATCCGTTTTTCGTCGGTCTGCAGCAGAAACCACTTTCGGGCAACAGAGGCCACAGAGGGGTCATACGGGGTAAGCTTACTTACTCTACCCCTCCAATGTTCGCCTTTGTATTGCACTGCAGAAGGGCGCAGGGCAGCCCTCTTAAACTGGGAAAAAAAAAAGAAAAAAAAAGACAGGTCGTAGTGTCAGTATGCCCTAGCCTTGGTAAGGTGGTTAAGGTTAGGCCTACTTTTTCCTCAAGGGAGGGGGGGGGGGGGGGGGGGRGGGTTYTCYCCCGTACAAAATTCCTTCCCTTACCCTTCCCTTTACGGGTCTCCCTCCATTCCTTTTTTTTCTGCCCTTTATTTTCCTCCTCTCTTCCTCTCTTCCTCTCTTAACGAACGCTTTAAGTTGTAAATTTTATTTCTGGCACCTCTGCAACTGCTGATGGTCCTGATAATCAAGCTGGTGCTTGTCTTTGTTAAGTTGTTGTTACGATACCTAAGGCATTTATTTGGGAAAAAACAAACAAACGACTCAAGTGCAAGCAGGCCATACGGCCCATACTGGGCTTGCACGAATCTCTCGCACTTTTTTTTTTTTAATATATCTCGCGCTCTTTCTTGAGATGACAAACCGACGATCACGAACAGTACCGTCTTCCGTCGCCACTTCGAACATGGAATCCGCTCCATCACAAGCGACCGTCTCTCTCTCTCTCTCTCTCTGTGTGTGTGTGCGTGTGTGTGTGCGCGTGCCTGGACATAATTCCTCTCTCTCTCTCTCTCTCTCTCTCTCTCCGTCTGTGTGTGGACATAATTCCTATACCCTTGTTACGTCTACCCCTCCCTACGCGGCACCCTCCAAACCCCTCTAGTCAGAAGACTTGCACACCCTACCCTAAATCCAACCGACCCTAAAACCATAAGCGCCTCACGTCAACCCATCCGAAATCCGACCACCGGCGATAATGACCGTGCGTTCTATTCGAGTGAAGACAGCAGTCTACCTTCTTCCCCCGAATAGAACGTACGGTCATTATCGCTGTATATTTGGGGTATCTTTCAGTCCAAATATACCGCTGTAGTGACCGTATGTTGTATTCGGGGGAAGAAGGTAGCTGCAGCCGACCGACCTTCGAACCGGCCCTCATTCCGACCAACCTTAAAGCCGACCGCGCCTTAAACGAGCCGAGCCTTGAAAAAAAAAACGGGACAAAAAAAAAAAAAAAACACGAGCCAAAAGCCAGCCCACCCGAAATCCGACCACAAGCGATAGTGCCCGTGCGTTCTATTGGGGTGAAATCAGCCGTCTATAGCATCGACCCCCTATGAAAACAGAGCCCAGATCAGATCGACCCTAACCAACTGACCCTAAAGCCAACTCACCCGACATCCGACCACCAGCGAAAATGACCGTGCGTTAAAAAAAAAAAAACACCGTGCGTTCTATTCGGGTGAAGACGGTACAGTATAGCTGCCCGCAGGGTTCCTCGGAGTTAACAGCTTTCACAGCTGCGCGATTAGCGCCTTATGAAGCCCGAATAGAGCGCATGGTCAAGTCTATGCCGGGAGGCAGAGAGAGGGGGG
>BFEA01001118.1:130872-150361 GCA_003427395.1 Chara braunii
AGACAGACAGACAGACAGACAGACAGACAGATAGATAGATAGATAGATAGATAGATAGACAGACAGACAGATAGATAGATAGATAGATAGATAGATAGATAGATAGATAGATAGATAGATAGATAGATAGATAGATAGATCTACAGGCAGACAGTAAGATAGACAGATAGACAGGCAGACAGTAAGATAGACAGATAGACAGATAGACAGGTAGGGAGATAAATAAGATGGATGAATGGGTGGATTGATAAACAGATAGATAAAATGGATGACTGATGGATAGGTAGGTAATAGATTCATTTGATAGATCCATGTAATAGATCCGTTTAATAGATCCACAAAGAGATACACATAAAGAGAGAGAGAGAGAGAGAGAGGAAAGGGACGTGTTGGGCAATTCGCACTCACTCCCCCATGCGCGGGGAACGGTGCACGCGAGAAACCCTGTCAGGCACTTCCCCTTATTTCATTTCAGGTGTTTCATTTCCCTTTTTTTTCTTTTTTCTTTTACACCGTTGCGTTCCCTTTAATTCCCTTTTCGTCTCCCATTTTCTTTCTTTCCTCTTTTAGCTGTCTCTCGCTTGATTCGCCTCCCTTTCCCTTTTTCTCTCCTTCCTTTTTCAGCTGTTTTGACTCCATTTCCTTTTTTTGGAGTTAAGCTGCTTCGCTTTTTCCTTTCTTTGCTTTTTTTTTCCCTTGCTTAATGCTGCCAAATGCAATGCCATCTCTCTCATTCTCTGAATCCGCTCTTCGTCGACGACATTCGTCTGAACCTGAACGTATTATTAGATAGATCCACACAACCGAAAGACATACAGATGTAGAGAAAGAGAGGGGTCCGTCGTCGAGACATCCGCTAAAAACATTGGAACGATACAAAGAAGGAAGATTAGCATGGCCCCTGAAGAGAACGGATATGGTGGTAGATCGACCCATCTGGATAAGGAGATGGGGCAGATTTGGTATCACGAAATATACCTGTAACTCAGATGAGACGTTATGCAAGAAAAGGGCAAATAACGAATGAGAACCGAAAAGCCAAGCCAACGGAAGGGAAGGGAAAGAATGGAGGGGGGGAGGGGAGGGGGGGCGAGGAGCAAATAGTAAAAGCACCTGGGATTATTAGAGAATTCAAGAGGCGGGAGGGGGGAGCGGGGGGGGGGGGGGGGGGACGGAGTGCAGTCGGGAAAAAGGGGGATGAGGAGGAAGAGGCTATCGGAAGGGAGGCGGACAAGGGGAGGAGCACAGTCGGGATCAGGATGGGGCTAGGACTGCAGATACGATGATACGATGAGAGTATTATGCTAATTAACCTACCAATGCCGCGAGGATGAAGTTCCCCGTCCACATGATCATCATCGTCCTCTTCTCCCTTGCTGTCACCATCGTGGTAATCATCCATCTCGTCGGGAAATTGCGCCAACGACCGGTAGCCGTGAGCGTAATCGTGCGTGTGAAACGGGTTTTGACGGTCGTGGGAAATGCTGCTGTGAATCCCCGACGCATGACCATGATCCGACGGTTCCTGTCTATCATCACCTGCTGCCACGGAAGATGAATCGTGACGATGATCATAGGGATTATGACCATGGCTCTCATGACTGTAATGAGAATGTTCATGAGAATGATCATGTAAATGATCATGTGAATGATCATGTGAATGAGGGTGATGGTCGTCATCATGGCTATGGAAGCTGCAACCGGCATGTCCTTCGACAGTGACTCTGCAATTTGATAGCAACAGCACGACAGCAGAAATAGCAGCGAAGGAATAAACCCCGACTGCACAAGACCCCCATCTCCTCCTCCTTCCCGCCGAAATAAGTTTTCTTCCCCTGCGTTCTTCCTGCCGCCCTCCCGTGCTCGTGAATGACCAGCAAGAGCCACCGCCCTCCCCGTCGCTATCTCCAAGAGCTTCCATCTCGCTCTGTTCCTCTCCCTCTTGCCCTCTCCCCTCCCCTCGACCTCCCTCGACCTCTCTTTTCCCTGCCCCCCTCTGTCACTTCGCGCTCTTCCCGCCGCGCACTTCGGCGCCCGCGCGGCATGCACCGGCGGCTCACAGCGATGGGCCGCGCAACACCCCCTCAGCAGCGGTCCGTACACTCCGAACCGGGGACACGGTGATGCCGACGTGCCATGGGTCTAGTTAGTGGCCGGCGGGAGCGGGCCGGCGGGAGCAGGCCGCCGGCTGGACTCCTCTCTCCCGCCATACGTACAGGTTCTGGTCCTCTCCCTCCGCGGACCGGACCACTCGACTTTGCCTCTGCCGCCGGCGGTCCCGCGGACGGGCGCCCAACTGACGCCCCATCCTGGCCTGACCTGAACGCGGGGGTCAACCTGGCCGGACCCTTCGATAACAGTACGCCCTCTGGTTGGCTATTTGGCTCCCCCCAGTCGAACTGGGCGGGCAAATGTGTCAGGGGACACCCTGAAGTACGGGGATACGGGTGTCGCCAGGACCCTTATTAGCCGTGCCCGGCGGCGGTTTGCAGCCCGTAGTATGCATCAATCCCTGCCGGCTTTTGTCTTTTGTGTCGTAGGGCTGGCGGGGCATTGAGCAGGTTCTGCTATCCACACTTGGTAAGCCATGCAAGTGGGTTCAATCCCCATTGGCCACATGTACCTTCCTGGGCAAGCTCCGTGCCTGCCACCTAGAGAGAGACCGCTGATGTGCATAGGGGAGGGGACCGGAGGGGAGGGGACCGGAGGGGAGGCAAAGAGACTGGGCCATCGAAGAAGCTCGGTCCTGATGCTACCGGCTGACCCCACACCGATGTCGCCCACCTGCAGGTCGGGTGCAGTCCCCGCATGTTCCCTCATCGGAGGCTTGAACTCGGGCTGGCTGCTATGGGGTTTCCCGTAAACCTATAATGATAAGGGCTTGAAAGGCTATCCTGTCCAGATTTGACAGGCAATTAGCTAACGGGTCCGGAGATGGTCGTTGAGAAGCGAGGGAGGAGCGGCACGAGAGGTCACCCTCGGTGCCGTATTGGCAAGCCAGGGTTACCCCTCGGTTACCCGGTTCTGCCCCTGCTCCACGGAGCAGCGGCCATAGCTGGCCATGGACAGAAAGGTGCAAGTAGCCGAGGTTTCGCAGTGGAGATGGTGACCAGCGTTCAAAGAGGGCATGAGACGCCACGATTCACAAGGAGATAATGGAGCGGCAGGAGAGGGGAGGAAGTAGGCCAGGGGGAAGAAAGTGGAGGAGAGAGGAAGAAATACCGTGAGGGAAAGGGGAGAGGAAGAAACAAGAGAGGTCAGGCAATGCGAAGTTTTTGACATCAGGGGCGAGCGGCAAGACAGAGCAGCGCGAGCGTTGAGGGACAACCGACAGCCATAGAAGGAGGAGCGAAGGAGCGAGTGAGAGCGGCGAAGGCCCTGGGCCGTTGGGCCGCTTTCCATTTGGCGCCACGCACTGCGAGGGAGAACGGCTGTGGACGACGTGCGCGGGAGTCGGCAGGCCACCAACGGTTGCTGTTGGGGTACGGTTCCTGGAGGCCGAACGTTGAAGACCGATGATGTCCGTGCGCCACCCGGTAGGAACTCCAATGGACCAGCCGACCAAAATTTCTTGCCGACGACGGGTGCCCTCGCCGCTCCGTTTATTGCGGATCCTTCACCTCCAAGAGACCTCGGGAGGTACCTTGGGGGAAACCGCAAAATGGTTGTGGCCCGAGGATTCCCCGAGGACGGCCCGAGGAAATGTTTTCACTTTTGTTTTCGTTTTCTTTCCCCGAGGATAGGTGGAACGAAGATTTCCTTGGGAATTTTACGCGCCCAAGGAGTGTCTAACGAGCCCCAATGTCGTTCACACTGGAGAGCCTTCTGTTGCATGGTTGTCGGGGTAACCACCATGCATTAGTACCTGCGATCCTACGAAACTCATCTGCAGGTTCACTCAGTCAGTAAGCTCATTTGGTAGTTTTTTTATCTCATGTCTAAAACCCCCAAAACCTAGTATTAAACCCTCTTGTCTGATGCCCTCCGCCCCTTGGAGCTCATAAGCATCAGTCTCCTTATCCCCCTCTGTTCAGTATCGCCGAAACCCTTGTCCAAACCCTTACTCCCCCTCCCCGTCCGTTTCTGAGTTCTTACTGCTGTCCTCTTGCTATCTATACCCTTAACCCCTCAATTCCTTCATTTTCTCTAGGCCCCACAGCAGCAGATTTGCTTTCTTCTAACTCCGTGGTGACTCGATGTTCGCTCGCCGTTATTCTTTGCTCATGTCCTTCCCATTGACTGGATGGGGTCTGACTCATCAGGGAGGAGGGGCTAACAGGAGACAGGATAGAGAGAGTGACAGTGCATTGGTTTAAGGAGAAGGGGGGGGGGAACCAGGATAAAGTTTTGTTCTTGGTAGGGGATACTGAAATGAGATCGAGGGAGACACTCCCATGTTGGTTCCTTCGCCACCCACCTATGCCAGCGCAAGTTATCCTGATCATCCAGCATCCAGTGTGACCAGCTTCCTGTTTTTATCCAGCAATATGGACTGAAACATATCTTTATGTTGTTGCCTCTCATTGTGGTCTTTAAGTTGCTTCCAGGCTACTTGGATATGGTTAGTGATAGTTGCAATTGCCGCCTCCCTCGCTTGTAAATAGCTGAAGAAACACTTGTTTCTTTCATGAGAACAACGCATTTTCCATGCCATCATCAGCACCGTAGGTCTCATATATGAGAAAAGGTTTGCTGCGAAGGCATCCCATTTACGAGACTGAGGTGTGTGTTCCCCTAGTAGGATGAGAGAAGGGTTCCAAGGAAGATGTTGGCCTATCAGGTGGTGCCATAACGAGTCTCACCAGCTCCACGGTTGCGCCACCATCGGACAAGCCAGCAAGCAATGCTCTAATGTTGCTCTCGCTGGTGGCGAAGATTTCCTTCATGCCAAATCATGGCATAGCACACATACTGGAACACCCTAGCTATGAGAGCACATGACACGTGCCTGCCTTCTGACAAATTAAGTCAACCACCAACCCGAAGGGAGGGCACTAATTATGATAAAACATCAATAAAAGCAAGTCGCTAATTGAGATCCTTCCCCTTAGAAAGGGAGGCAGCAAGATAACATTCAATCACTGTCCTCACTGCGAAGAAAACCACCGCATATGTCTCCCCTTCTCCCCCTCCATCCCATGGAAACGGCCCCTCCTCTCCTTGCCCACCGTACCTCCCCCCACCATCAGACCTGACCAATTCCACCAGTATCTGTGTAAAAGGTGCAAGAAGAGATCCGAGATGTTCCGCGCAACTGCCAGCCAAGAATCCTCGTCCGTCCCCTGGCTCTATTGCTAGCACCGTTTCGAGGGCGCTTGGATCCACCCTGCACACAAGGAAGGCAAGGCGGAAGCGGAGTTGTACAGTAACTTACCTTGATTGAAGTTGGTTCAGTTGTGACAACAGTCGTTGTTGTTGATGCTTGTGTTGTAGATGTCGCCGGCGGCGGCACTGTTGGTGTTGTTGAGATCAGTGTTGTCAATTCGTCAGTTGTCTTGAGTGTAGTTTTTGAAATTGGCAGAGCCCCTGATTCATAAGATGAGACAGTGCGGCTCACATGAGCCGTCATCATAGTTGAGGTCTATGAGTGGTGTAGCCCCCGATACGCCAGATGACACAATGATGCACACTCGGGTGTGACGAACCACTTTCTGTAATGCGTGACTTTCTGCGCGGTTGCAATGAGGGGCCCTAAGTTGGGAAGGTTGGGCCAATTACGGGAGATCGGGATCGGTGGGAAATTGCATTAGTGTGCTTGTTTTTTTCGTCTTTTTCGTCGCTTATTTTCGAATGGCCGGGTTCGGAGCTGGGTGTGTCCTGGGACAGCTGGTTGATTGATTGGTTGACTGGATGGCTGGCGCGCCACCGCTCGCGATTAATAAATGTTGACGTCGTTTGTTTTGTTTCGGTTCCAAACTTTTGTACGCGGAAATTTGCTTCGTTCTTTTTGAATTTTTCTTTTAAATCTTTTTCGAATTTTGTCGAGCCCCGATGGCTCTCGGAATTTCGGACTTTTCTTCTGGAATTTGTGCTTTTTTGGCTTCTTCGCATCAGATAGGAATTTAGGAATTTCGTCATTAGGATTTTTCTTGCCGCGCGACGCTTTTTGTCTACGCGCTTCTTCATGCGGCTGCAACGGAACTCTGATTAATAGGCGCCTTTAGTCATGGGTGTAATTGTAATTTTGGGCGGGCGCCATTGTAACTGTATCTTTCTTCTTACGCTTCGTCTTTCCCGCCCTTCTTCTCTTTCTTTTACTGCGTTTTTGGTACCCGCGGTCTGCATGATCGGATCGATGTATGGAGAGTGGCTACGTCCCCTATGCCGCGACCAGACCATGCAGATGTAGGCAATCCCTCCCCCTTCCCTTCTTCTAAGTCCTTGTAATTCCGTGTTCTTCGCGCATGCATGCACGCTATAAATTTCGACTGCGCGATTAGTTAGCTCTCTTAACCAGCTGTTGGAAGCTCGGGGTTGCGCGATCGGAGAGGGTTGGCACACGAGCGAAGTAAGAGGTGAGTAGAGCAGGAGTCGGACGACCCGACGAGCTGGTGCCAAACGCGCGGGGTTGACGCGGGCCACCACGGACTGTGGGCGCGGGCGAACCCGACGGGTGCGAGAGGACTCAACGGGGTGACGACTTCGTGGGTTGGTGCGCGACGACGAACTGTCCGCATCGGAGAAGAAGAGCGAGGGAGAGAGAGTTGAGGTTGATGGATGTGGAATTGCTGTTTCTTTTATCTTTTCTCCCTCCTGTCTCGTGTATATAAGTTTTGATTTCGGCTCTGGGCGATTTGCCCGATTTTTGTTATCGGAATTTGGGCTTGGGTTTTTGCTCGCACTTATCTTTGCGATTTTCACTTCGGATGCACTGTGTGTATGATTGCTGAATGTATGAATGTATGGATGCTATGCTTGCTTGTTTATCTTTTTGCTGGGAATCCTTGTCCTTGCTTTTGTTTGTCGCCTTCGATGCACTCATGTGTAGAATAGGAATTTTGCGCAATCGATAATTATGTCCTTGTCTTTGCTTGCCTTTTGATCGAGCTGTTTGTGATCGTTGCATCTTGCATGCTCAGAACATCACGGAGTGATTAGACGATCGGATGCCGGGCTTGGCGAACAACGTGCGAGGACACGTGTAAAACGCGATTTGAGTTGCGCACCTACACGTATCCCCGGGCTTCAACTCGTCAGGACCATTGATCGCAGATGCCCTATCCGATTGGGAATGGCCGTCCCGGAATCCAGAGCGGCGCAGTCGTCCCGCACGAGCACGCGTAAGTCCGACGCCCTTCGCGTGGCCTGCACGTGCTCACACGGGGCGATCTCGATCGCCACGGACCCGCCCTTAGGCAACTCATAATACCGCAATGACACAATGACGAGATCCTGGAATTCCGACTCAACATTCGACCCAGATTACTTCACCCCTTGGATAAACGAAATCCTGAGGCAGAGATACCCCTGCCACACTGAAAACCGACTGTGTCCTCAGGAATTCCACTGCGCCACCACCAGCGACCCCCGATGCTCTGATTTCCCTTCTCCGGACCATACCTACTACTTCATTCACCCCGGATTTGTCGTTATCACCACTAGTTTCCCTCCCTTTCGCCTTCTTCTTCCGTATCATCAACTCAGCGTCGTCCCGTGGCCGGCCATAGCCCCCTACTGGCCCAGCACACCCTGCGGGAACTGCCAACGACGCGGAGATCAGAGAACCCCGGAGTTCCGGAAGCCTAACCCGAACACGCGACGACCAGCGCCACATGGCAACTCCCGACAGACGGACTCATCGGAACCCCACCTACCCCGAAGGGGCCCGCCCACGAACACCCGTCCCCGAAACCAATGGCTCGCTCGGTCTTGAGCGAACCGCGCATACCATCTGCCTTGTAACCCGAAGACGCCCTCTCCGCCAACTTGCACTCGTGCCCCCGAAAGATCATTCCACAGGAGATCCCAGTTCTAATCTGGGACTCCACTTTCCCAAAAATCCTTGGCACACCCCTTTTCGCACTTCCAGGCCCACATCCCACTCCGATCAGGAAGTCGCGTTGGGCGTGAGGTTGGTATCGGAGCCCGACACGTGGCTTGGTCTTAGGATTAATAGCACGCTAATTAGGCGATCTGGCTAACAGAGGGCGGCCTCGCCCCCGGAACGCGCATAAATGCGACCCTGTCATCACCCGAAGCAGATCGGCTAATCGACGAGCAACCAATATGGATGCTAATGTGCAATACCCTAATCCGCAACAGAATGTTAATCAACCGAATCCTAATCAACTCGCCCCACGAGCACGGGCTCCCATGACGCCACCTGATCTCTATCTATTCAATCCAGCACATCATCTCGCAGAAGCATGGCTGGCCACGCTTAGAGCACAGCAGTATGATGACAATGAAGCGCAGATAAATATTCCTGCTCGATTAGGAGGGGACGCTCATCATTGGCTTAATACCTATGTATGGGTTGATCTTCCGACCTTCGAACGGGATTTTCTGAATCGATTTGATTATGTCCACCCAGAGCAAGCACTCTACATGATCAAAGACCGAGTACAAAAACCTCTCGAGTCTGTCGCAGAGTATCGAAAGCGGTTCTACCGAATGTTTGTGAAAACTGAGTGAGGTGAACAAGTCGGAAGGGATTTGTTCATTGATGGGCTTCGCAGCCGAACGATAAGGGCTAAGTTGCGAAAGCAATTTTGCCCCATCACTCACACGCTGCAACAAATCATGGCTGCTGCGGAAGAAATAGAACGGAAGTTCGCGGCGAACTTCCTGGAAGGAGAAGATTATTCTAGAGAAGGAGATTCATCCGAACTCGCACGAGCGAGAGACGAGCTGGTTGCATTACAGAACAAGTTTGAAAATATGGGATTTGTGTCTGGCCCCGTCACCTATCTGGAGCAGATAAGTCCAAAACGACCAAACCCAAGTGAGATCCCGAGTATTCCTGTTCCTGTGATACCAACACCCGTAAGGGCGTTACCCCCGCCACCCGTTGAAAACCCAAGAAGAACCAACGAGTCCACTGCTGTCTTTGAGCTGACCAAAACATTAGTTAACCTAATTCAGGAAAGCAAAAAGGAGCAGCGAGAGCACAATGCTCGGTTGGAAGCCATGATGAGGAACATGCGGCCCATTGTGGTGCGTGCCCCTCCGATTCAGCAAGGGTTAGCCCCGACACCCGCTCTTGGAGGAGTCGCAAGCAATCTGAACGTCTGTTATGCACGTCATCAACTAGGGCATCTAGCCCGTGATTGCCCTCATAGGTCTCTGCAACAACATGTCGGGGTCGTGCCAATAACCGCGGCCCCCATCACTAACGGACCAGGACGAGTCGGAGCTTTAATGGAAGAAGTAGAGGGTGGGGGAAGTGCCTTATCCACCACGGAAGAGGCCGCTGAGCTCATCCCGTAAGATCAGTACGTATCACTTGGTTATCCCGGGCTTGGAATGATCGGAACGATCAGACCAGCGCCAGAACAGAAAGAAGTGGCGGAGTGGCGACCTTTTCCAGGTGAGATGGAGTCGGGAGGACCCACTTCGTCACTGGGGAGATCGATGTGCTGAACATCATTCGATCCTTGGACCATCGGATTCCGCTTCCGATCGGTCATCTGCCCTCGATCTCTGAGCAAGCTAATGAGCGAATGCTACAGCACTGCAAGGCGAACCGAAAATGATTCGCCCTCGCCCGAATACCGAACGTAAAGCCTAAAAATCCTGCGCCCGAGGAAAACCCGACTGACACGTCGGATCCGATACGAGTAGGGTTAATCCAGAAAGACGATCATTTCCTACGAATTAAACCCATCCCGTGGAAATCCGCAGAATGCGATATTGAAATTTTGGAAATTCCTTATAACACAGTTATAGATTCGGGAACTGCTGTTTTGGCTATTTCACTAAGAGTGGTTGAGAGGGAAGGTAGGAAAAACGATCTGATCATGCTTGCTGAAAAACACCAGCTCATTTTGGCGGACGAAGAAAAGATTAAGACAGTGGGAAGAATGACCAATGTCGCCTTCCGATTAGGAAAGGTGCACGCACCGGGAGATGTCGTCGTGCTAGATGTAAATACCTACGACGTTCTTTTCAGACTTCCCGCTCTTGTGGTATTACGAGCGAATCTGGATTTCGAACGACGGTTGATCATTCTCCGAAATACGGGAGGAAAACCCTATGCTGTGCCTATGAGACTAACCCTTCGTACTACCATCAACGCGGTCCTACGGGTCTCGCCGATGTTAGCAGGAACTCTCCGTATGATCTCCTGGGAAGAGTCCGCGGACGGCGAGTCATCAACGAATGATGCGGACAGCAGTGATGAGGACGATCCGGAAATCTCGAAGCTAGCACGACAGCGTGTTTACTACCCGCCACCCAGAACGATAGCAAGAACGATGCATCTGACCAGTCGGAACATTCAAAGGACCAAGGCGATGATCTTGGGTAAACCCCTCGTACAAATTTCGAGGATGGTCGATTCCTTGGAACCCCCTTAAACCCTGTACGAAGGAATCACCCCGCTTCTCGCCAGATACAGCGACAAAAAGCATTACTGCGATATTATGGATCTACCGAAGTTCCTGTTAACATCTGCCAAAGAAGTACGGTTGCTACGCTTGGGGGCAGAAGCCAGTTCTCTGGAACCCCTTGGGCGTTTTGAGGGAGAATCAGACGAACTCAGAATAAAGATCGCAACTAAAACCGTGCCATGGCAAGATATCTGTGACGGGATCACCCCGGAAGGGCATGCGTCCATACGAGAGGAAGATGCCCAAATGATGACCACGGTGTTCTCCTGGCGATCGGACCATTCGTTCATCTCTGCGCCGCCACCCGACGTGGTGAAACAGGCACGCACGAAGTAAGTTGACGTACGAATCTGGGATCAGCTTTTTGAACTACACGTTCCGCAGTATGTGCCTGATGAAATTCATCAGGTGATCGCGGATATTCTGACGGAATATCAAGGAGCGATTAGCGTGACAGACACTGACATTGGCGTGTCGTTAGTTATTCAATACGAAATTCAGACGGGAAATCATTCCCCAATCCACTGCAAGCCCTACCGATACTCCCTGATAGAACGCAAAAAGGCTCTCGAACGAATTCGGGAGTTCGAAGCCAGCGGGTGGATTGAACCCGCCACCGGACCATGGTCATTTCCCGTAGTGTTAGTGCCAAAGAAAAACGGATTAATTCGCATATGCATCGATTATCGGAAGTTTAATGAAATCACGATTAAAGATGTGTATCCCCTCCCCCTATTTGATGATTTGTTGGATGCAATTGGTTGCGCCAATTACTTTAGCAAGTTCGATATTCGGCATGGCTTCCATCACATTCTGGCGAAGGAGGAAGATCGGCTAAAGACGGCCTTCGTGTTGTTTGAAGGCAAGTGGCAGTGGGTTCGGTGTCCGATGGGGATTTGCGACGAGCCTGCCACGTTTCAGCGATTGATAAACATGACATTCCAGAACTTCGTCAACAAGACGCGGCTAACACAGGGGATGATCAACTTCTGCGTGATCGTGTACATGAACGATATCCTTGTCTACTCGGAGACCTATCACGGGCACGCGCAACACATCGAGTGGACATTGGGAGCGCTGAGAGATGCTGGGTTCAAAATCGCGCTCGAAAAGAGCGAATTTTTCCTTTCAGAAATTTCGTTCTTGGGCTACGTCGTGACACGTGGAGGACGGCGGCCGGACTCAAGAAAAGTTACGACGGTAAGAAAAGCCCCGGTTCCCACGTCACTGACGCAGGTTCGAGCCTTTTTAGGGTTGGCATCGTATTATTGCCGCTTCATCAAGGGTTTCGCCACGATTGCACGACCACTAACGAACCTGCTACGAAAGGACCAGCCTCTCAGTTGGGACGCGGAGTGCCAACATGCCTTCGCGACCCTCAAGGACGCTCTGGCGACGAATCCTATTTTGATTCGACCGGACCCCTCTAAGTAGTTCATTCTCATCACGGACTGGCAACCGGAAGCTATCTCCGCTATTTTAGCGCAGAAGGGGAACGATAGTCGTGAACACGTCATCGAGTACAGGTCACGCACGGTACCGGACGAGCGGAGGAATGACTCAACACCTCAAGGCGAATGCTGTGCAGTAGTCTGGGGAATCCAACACTTCCATCCGTATCTCTACGGATAGAAGTTTCGCCTCGTAACAGATCACGAACCTTTGTTCGCGTTGAAGAAGCTCACTAATTACACGGGCATGATTGGCCGTTGGGCGGTGCGACTATAAGAGTATGACTTCGATATCATTCATTGAAAGACAGAGCGACACGGCAACACGGACGGAGTGACACGTCTGCATCGACCTGCTAAAGTACCAAAGGGCGAGGAAATTACATCGTGGAAGGAGCCGGACTTGACAAACGAGCCTAAGTACGGACAAGTGGCAATTCCCCCACGTGGCAAGAAGTAGAACGGTGGCAATGGGTGATGGAGGTAACCCCACTACCCCTCTTTCTCCCCTCTCCTCTTTGCCTCTCCTCTCCCTGCCTGACAAATTTTGCTATTTTTGCGAAGCTATCTCCCGCGTGTACTCGGTCTCATGCGTCCTAACGGGGAAGGGTATGCGGAATGGATAGATTGTCAACAGTGTGTCGCACGAGTCCATGGCTCGTGCATCCAATACAAAAACGACAGTAAACCGTGGTTGTGCCCCTTGTGTCGGACTGACAAATTTCCGACCGAGGCTTGCTTTTTGGATGCCATGTCAGAAGGGTTGGAAAAAACCCGAAAGTTTAGAAGGGTCGAAGTATGGACTGGTATCGCCTTGATTGCCACCTTAGTGGGTAACCCCCTCCAGGATTTCACCAAGGAAGATCGGAGGAGGGCTAACGAGAGGGTTCAGGATTATTGATGGATAGAAGGTAGGTTAGAAAAACGGAAAACAGACGACAGTGGGATTTGGATGGTTGTACCACATCCGTTCATGAGGTATGACTGAGTTAAGACGGCACATGAAGAAACTGCGGTTCATTTCGCCGTACGGATCACGGAGTCGACTATCAACAAAAATGAGTGGTACTGGTCCAATATCCGCGACGATGTGAAGTACATCGTCGCCAACTGTCAAGTCTGCGCCGCTGATAAAGCGTCGATTCAGCCGCCAAGATCAATAGTGCCAACGGTAGTTGAACGGCCATTCCAAAGAGTCAGCATGGATACTACCGACATAGTGGTGCCCCCTGGTCCTAATAGTTGTGAGTATTCAGTCCTGTTGGTATTCGTCGACCATTTTTCGAAATGGATCGAAGCCTACCCTTGTCGCACGCGGCAAGCCGCTGAAATCACACGATACGTCAACCGTTTCCTCGGGGTGCACCAGGATACGGAGAGAGATCCTGACCGATAACGGGGCTGAATTTAGGGGAGAGGTACTAAGGAATCTGGTCATACATGGCGTCGCCATACGGAACACTGCACCCCACATGTCACAGTCCAATGGGCTGGTAGAATACGCGAGGAGGGTGATAAAGACAGCGTTGCGACAAAATATCGCGGCACGGGATCCGAGGCCCTGGCCTGATATCGTTGACCACATCCTGGCGGTTCATCGCGGTACACCTCACGAATCGACGGGGCTAAGTCCCTTCCAATTAAGGACCAATAGTGTTGCTTGCGTTTCGATACCAAGCCTCCCAGATGAATCTACATTGAACCGGCGACCCACCAGGGCCACGTCTCGGGACAAGGCCAAACGACACTTAGAATTAATGGAACGGTCCCTGCCCAGGCTAGCCCGAAAACGACATAGAATGACCGAGTTGGCCCAAGGCCGACAGGTCCGAAGCTACGAGGCCCGGAATGGGAACGCAGGCCCACAACCCCAGTACAAATTAGGGGACATCATGTAGGTGAGGAAATGTGCTCGCCAGGGTAAGCTAGCGCCACGATTCTTCGGGCGATTCCGCATGATCGAACTCGGACCAAACGGCGTGAATACCGTGCGGCTTGCGCCTGAGGTCTCCGACAGACGATTGGCTCGCCTGATCATCCGCCACGTGTCCTACCTTCGTCCCCTTCCTCCTTCCCCATCTTCGCACTCATCCGATTCCTCCTCCACTGCGGAAGAGGGCGACGACTACCTATCTCCTGTCTCTCCGTCTCCTTCCTGTTCTTTCTCTATTTTTCGGTCACCATCGCCATGAGCTTTGCAACGGAGGAAGTGATCGGCGTGCGGCTACTTACTCCGCGAGGGCGAATCAGTGTCATACGGCAGGTGCAGCAGCCCCATCTTTGCTCTGATCTCCTCCGGTTCGCAGCCTTCTTCAGCACGGCGGCGATCTACGCGGCGACGGAGTTCCGATTCACGGAGGAGGCAACTACGTGCATTCTGGCTGAGATCTCGGCCTTCCGACGACTATCCCCCCCCGGGATTAGCCATATCGCAGTCGTCGTTGTCTTTACAGGGGATATCACAACGATCCCGTCGACGATTCACTCCGACATCTATCGGAAGTTGCGCGCCTGGGCCGGGGAAGTGCGGGCAGCGTGGACAGATCTCCTTGCTCGACGAGGAGATACCGTCGTGCCAACGCATGACACGGACTTCCAGCTCCGCTCGTCTCGAAGGTCGCCAGCGATCGTGCTTCCGGAGCTTCGTCCCTCCGCGCCGCCCCAATGAGTTATCGTCGCATCTCCTATTTCGGCCTGCCCTCCAGCATCCCCACCCTTTGGCAGTCTGCGCGGGCCCCTTCTCTCTCCTACCGTATTAAGGAGAACAGTGCGCCGCTATTGAGCGAAGAGAAGTGGGACGCGTGGTGGGAGGACTACATCGAGCTCGCTTTCTGTCCATTGGAGATAGAGTTTCACTGGTCAGAAGCGGCCCCGTTCGGAGAAGGACCAGAGCACCCAGAGGACAGCGTGGAGCTTCTGATCATCCAAGCCTGGAGAACGGCAGAGCATGGCAATCTGCTGGGATTCGTATTCGGGAAGGTGGAGGAGGGCAATCTCACCTTGATCACGGATGAGTTGCTGGTGTTTCTGACTCAGCTGGAGGATGATCAGCCCCTAGACATCTCGTCACGCAGTGACGAGCAGCCTGGCACCCACGTGCTGTCTCGAACGCTCGAGCCGCACCTTGTGTAGTCCACGTGTACGGAGATTGACGAGGACAACTGTCTCTATCCCTCCCAGGCGCTTTACTTGGAGATCGAAGTTACCGATCTCACGTTTTGGGACCCGATCGCGAGAAGAAACACGACGCAGGATGAGGAGATAGGGGGAGCAGAGGAAGAGGAGGAAGAAGAGGAGCCATCGAGTGAAGAATGTGACGATCCGGACTACGTATCGGAAAGAGAAACGGGGATAGCTAGCGGATCGAGCCAGCCGCGTAAAAAGAACAAAGAGGAGGAAGAGCAGAGGAAGCGGAAGCGCCAGGAGACCGCGGAGGGAAAGCGACCCGCGACAAACGTTTCTCTTATCGATCCATCGATCGGGGATCTGTGGTGTGATCCGGAATCGCCAATAGAAGAAGACGATAGAACCGCAGCAGAGGGATCGCGAAGAAGAAGAAAAAGAAGTGAATCGCCAGCTTCCTTCGGCTCCCCGTCCCGGTCCGCCATTCGTCTACATCAAGATCTCGGCGTTCGGGCTTCGTCCCCGGTCGTTCTCTCGCCGACCCCGTGACTACCTCATGCTTACCCGTCTTCCCGATAGACCCCCGTTCCCCGATGGTTGGTGTCCTTTCCCCCATCACCTTTTCTACCATCTCTACGCTACCCGCCTTCTAGTCTCCGTTTATCCGCATGCCACCAGCCGCTTTGTGGTTGATTCCTTTCTCCTTCATGTGCTCCTGTTTAGCGTAGACTGGCGGGAATATAACCACGTAGAAATATATTGTATTATATCTGGAACTATCCCCGCCTGCGAAAACTACGAAGATTTTCACGCCTCCCTGCGACGGACCCTTTCTACCATCTACCCCGACTACATCGACGCTTTTCGCCATCTCCATGAGGTCCCTCGCTTCCCCCGCATCCATCGCTCCTTCCACTACGCTACCCTTCCTGATTTCGCCTCTCCCGCCATCAATCGATTCATGCCCCCTCTCCCCCTGAACCATCTGCCACCTCCACCCTCGATGATTCGACTGCCATTCCCCGGGAACGTCTAGGGTCTACCCTTTTTTTTTTTTTTTTTTTTTTTACACGGATGCATGGTTGGCTGCCACGTGTCAGTCTACGACGGGTGTGAGCCCCCCCCCCTCCTTGGATTGTCAATAGCCCTTCCCGAGGAAATAGTAGTAGAGCTTGCATGCCACGTTGGAAGACGTCCATACTCAATTGAACGGTAAGTGGCATAGAAAGAAGAGCTCCGCGTGTCGGTCGATTAGAGAAATCGACACGTGTCAACATGCAAGCAGGAGCTTGCTAATATTGGAACCCCCTGGGCGTCACATATGTGACGAACCACTTTCTGTAACACGCGACTTTCTGCACGGTTGCAATGAGGGGCCCTAAGTTGGGAAGGTTGGGCCAATTACGGGAGATCGGGATCGGTGGAAAATTGCATCAGTGTCCTTGTTTTTTTCGTCTCTTTCGTCGCTTCTTTTTGAATGGTTGGGTTCGGAGATGGGTGTGTCCTGGGACGACCGATTGATTGATTGGTTGGCCGGATGGCTGGCGCGCCACCGCGCGCGCGATTAATAAATGTTGACGTCGTTTTTTTGGTTCCGGTTCCAAACTTTTGGGCGCGGACATCGCACGGGAATTTGCTTCGTTCTTTTTGATTTTTTTTTTAAATCTTTTTCGAATTTTGTCGAGCCCCGATGGCTCTCGGAATTTCGGACTTTTCTTCTGGAATTTGTGCTTTTTTTGCTTCTTTGCATTAGATAGGAATTTAGGAATTTCGTCATTAGGATTTTTCTTGTCGCGCGGCGCTTTTTGCCTACGCGCTTCTTCATGCGGCTGCAACGGAACTCTGATTAATAGGCGCCTTTAGTCGTGGGTGTAACAGTAATTTTGGGTGGGCGCCATTGTAACTGTATCTTTCTTCTTGCGCTTCTTCTTTCCCGCCTTTTTTCTCTTTCTTTTGCTGCGGTTTTGGTAGCCACGATCTGCATTATCGGATCGATGAGTGGAGAGTGGCTACGTCCCCCACTCACGATCAGACCATGCAGATGTAGGCAATCCCTCCCCCTTCCCTTCTCCAAAGTCCTTGTAATTCTGTGTTCTTCGTGCATGCATGCACGCTATAAATTCCGGCTGCGCGATTAGTTAGCTCTCTTAACCAGTTGTTGGAAGCTCGGGGTTGCGCGATCAGAGACGGTCGGCACACGAGCGAAGTAAGAGGTGAGTAGAGCAGGAGTCGGGCGACCCGACGAGCTGGTGCCAAACGCGCGGGGTTGACGCGGGCCACGACGGACTGTGGGCGCGGGCGAACCCGATGGGTGCGAGGGGACTAAGCGGGGTGACGGCTTCGTGGGTTGGTGCGCGACGACGGACTGTCCGCATCGGAGAAGAAGAGCGAGGGAGAGAGAGTTGAGGTTGATGGATGTGGAGTTGCTGTTTTTTTTATCTTTTCTCCCTCCTGTCTCGTGTATATAAGTTTTAATTTTGGCTCTGGGCGATTTGCCCGATTTTTGTTATCGGAATTTGGGCTTGGGTTTTTGCTCGCACTTATCTTTGCGATTTTCACTTCGGATGCACTATGTGTATGATTGCTGAATGTATGGATGTATGGATGCTATGCTTGCTTGTTTATCTTTTTGCTGGGAATCCTTGTCCTTGCTTTTGTTTGTCGCCTTCAATGCACTCGTGTGTAGAATAGGAATTTTGCGCAATCGATAATTGTGTCCTTGTCTTTGCTTGCCTTTTGATCGAGCTGTTTGTGATCGTTGCATCTTGCATGCTCAGAACATCACGGAGTGATTAGACGATCGGATGCCGGGCTTGGCGAACAACGNGCCTTTTGATCGAGCTGTTTGTGATCGTTGCATCTTGCATGCTCAGAACATCACGGAGTGATTAGACGATCGGATGCCGGGCTTGGCGAACAACGCGCGAGGACACGTGTAAAACGCGATCTGAGTTGCGCACCTACACGTATCCCCGGGCGTCAACTCGTCAGGACTATCGATCGCAGATGCCCTATCCGATAGGGAATGGCCGTCCCGGAATCCGCAGCGGCGCAGTCGTCCTGCACGAGCACGTGTAAGTCCGACGCCCTTTGCGTGGCCTCCACGTGCTCGCACACGGCGACCACGATCGCCGCGGACCCGCCCTTAGGCAACTCATAATACCGCAATGACACAATGACGCGATCTTGGAATTCCGACTCAACATTTGACCTAGATTACTTGACCCCTTGGATAAACGAAATCCTGAGGCAGAGATACCCCTGCCACGTTGACTGTGTCCTCGGGAATTCCACTGCGCCACCACCAGCGACCCCCGGTGCTCTGATTTCCCTTCTCCGGACCATACCTACTACTTCATTCACCCAGGATTGGTCGTTATCACCACCAGTTTCCCTCCCTTTTGCCTTCTTCTTCCGTATCATCAACTCAGCGTCGTCCCGTTATGAGGGAACCCGGGGAAGGGTCGCGTACCGATCGCCGAAGCCAAGGGCAACGGCGCCTCTCACTCGCCGCGCCCGTCTCCGAGGTCCTCGGCGATCAGCAGGGTGATGGCCTCAACACTCACCTGCTGCATGGTCATTATGAGTTTCATGTCTGAAGACTCTCGCTGCCTGTAGGATTATAATGAGATGAATTAATCAGAAATATTCACCGTTCTTCGTGCTCGCCTTTAGCGGTAGGGCCCCCCAACCCCCGTCACTCTCTCTCCGTCTCATCAGCCTTACATACTCTAGGGGTTCAACCGGGCTCAGACGCCCAACTCGCTGTATCAGACTCAAAAGTTCCCAAGCGTTCTCAGGCTTAACCAGATATCCCCGTACTACTTCAAAAGAAGAGATTAAATAAATTATACTTTAAATGAGTAACAAATAAAAATAAGTTCACTTGAAATGTCCTCTCCCGCTGGCAGCGGGTTGCCTGATTTGCAGTTCACTTGAAATACCCTCCCCCGCTGGCAGCGATTTACCTGATTGGCAGTTCACCTCGAAATGTACTCCCCCGCTGACAGCGGGTTGCCTGATTGGAGATTCACTTGAAGTGTACTCTCCCGCTGACCGCGGGTTATCTCATTCGCAGTTCACTAGAAATGTGCTCCCCAGCCAGCTGTGGGTTGGCCAATTGGCAGATCACGAGAGATGTGGTCTACCGCAAGCAGCGGGTTACCCGACTGACAGATTACTGGAAGTGTGCTCTCCCTCTAGCGGCGGGTTGCCTGCTTGGTGGTTCACTTAAAATGTCCTCTCCCACTGGCAGTGGATTCCCCGGTTGGCAGATCACTAAAAATGTGCTCCCCCGCTAGCAGCGGGTTACCTAATTGGCAGCTCACTTGAAATGTACTCTCCCGCTGGCAGCGGGTTGCCTGA
>BFEA01001119.1:17382-29734 GCA_003427395.1 Chara braunii
AAAAAAAAAAAAAAAAGTAATCAAGAAAATCTGAAACAAAAGATATGTTATGGAGAAAAATAAATTAAACAAGATTTTCTTGAGCATTACATCCGAATTCCTTACCAAATTTGAAATAAAAATAAAATACGAAAACAAAATACTAATAATAAAAATGAATAAAAATAAAAAGAGAATTAAATTTAGTGAGTGCGCGAGCAGGTTGTCGACACCGCCATCTTTGGCGATTTTTCACTTTTTTGGGGCATAGTTAAATGCCCTGAAAATTTACAAATGTTTACTTCACATGATACTGATCCCACTAAAAAAGTTTCAAAAAACAATAAAATTGTTTAAACCCCGAAGTGAAGTGAAAACAAAAAGTAAAAAGTGAAAAAATAGGTGGGCAAACACGTATTGACACCGACATCTTTGGCGATTTTTAATTCTTATTTAGCTTAGCCAAATGACTTGAAAATTTATAGGAATGTACCTCACGTTATAGAGAACTCACAAAAAAACAATGAAAAAAAAATAATTATTTTTAGACCCCGAAATAATTTTTGGCGGAGCCAAATGCCGTCGGGTTCGGACCCCGTACGGGACCCCGAACGCCCGTACGTACGGAGGTCTGGCCAGGGACCTCCGTACGTACGGGCTGGTGACCCTGTATATATATATATATATATATTTGATTATCACGTTTGGCTAAGAATGTGAACATGACTTCAAGGCAAACGTTGCTTGTATTGTTTGTTTTCCATGACATATATTCTGTTCAGATTATTCTGAGATTTTTATTCAGTTCTTAAATATTTTTTTATGTTCGCATTTGAACGGTTTTGGGTGCTCATTCGTGCTCGGGCGAACATGTCCGGGTTCAAACACGATGCTATGTAGGTTTTCTATATACTCATTTTCTGAATTCAATTTATTTTCTTCTCTTGCTGCTCCGAATTTCTGACGAGACCGTATAGCAGATAATTGCATAGGCTGATTGTGCGGTAACTCCAAGGATGGCGTCCATGTTGAACAACTTGCGTCTGTTGGTTTGACAAAGTTTATTCCTGTGTTTTTCCGTCCGGTCTCATTGACCATGTACGCAGACGAAGAACTGCGTACATGTGGGCAAGTAAATGGTCGTAGAGATAAGGAGAAGCTGACACTATAGCAGGTCATGACACAAATTCGTGAGGCTAGCCCGGAAGCAGAAAATCATGTCCGGAGCCAGTTCGATATGCACAGTTTCAAAGAGGAAATTGATAAGGCTGAGACGGGACTCGATCTACTTCGTGTGGCCGGAGAATTGGACCTGGTCATAGCCTAGGCCTGTCACAGTCTGGACCAATTTCTAGCTGAAATGTTGGCTCAAAATACCCAGCACATTGAAGAAGAGAACAAAGGGAAGGAATGAAAAACAAGCAAAGGGAAACATACAACAATTAAATGAAGATGTGGTCGATCAGAATATCAAACAACTAGAAGAAGCATTGCACGCAGAGATGAAAAAGAAGGTAGTATACATGGGTTTGAAAGGGTTTTTAAGGGGGTTGAAAAAAATTTTGACTTACAAGGAACACATTTCAATTTGATTTTTTGTTTCTGTTTTTTTTTTTTTTCCAAGTTCATAAGGAATTATGTAGTGACCCTCAACCAATAGATGGCCGCATTGCAATTCTGGACAATATGTTGTTTTTACAGAAATTTTTTGATTTTTTTTTTTTGGAAGTTCGGGGCCCCACCAAAGTTACCACCAATTTACTGATTATAACGCCCTATGCCCGGGCATTATTGTCCGGTGCAAGCAGTGTCTCAAAATCAATTGAGCAAGCTCACATGTCGTCTTGGTTTCAATGCCTGCAGCCTTCGTGTCACCATAAAGCTCAAACTATATCATCATCCCAAGCGGGGATCTCTAAAGAGAAGGTACGTTTTTTCCAGTTCCAAGATGTGACGAGTCGATTTTGCAATTGTGTTAATTGAAATCAGAATAATAGTAATAACTCTTACTCGAATGAAATGGATACTATCGATTGAGGCGAAGTGGCGCAGTCTGCAACATATAAAAAATTTATCACTAATATCTTGAAATCAATCGAGCAAGCTCAAAGGTCGCAATGGTTTCAATGTCTGTAGCTTCGTGTTGCCATATATCATCATCTAGAGCAAGGATGTCTGGTGTGTACTAGTTGAGGGGCGCAATGCATATCTCAACACATATATGAATTCCCTGCTGATTTTTGGCACTGACATTCGTCATTTGGGTGGATACTTTCCAGCTTTGAGCCTACATATTACTGTGCAAGTACCCAAAGATGGTGAGGTGCGGCGGAGTGCCACCCGGACGACTCTACATCTCGCACTGATTTGGCATGGGACTAACCCACAATGCACTTCGTGAGGGATAACCGAGACGCAACTACTGGTGGTTGAAAACTAAAGAATAACCCACTACAAATCAATGTGGTTGAAGTAAAGCAGAAGTCAATAACAATGCGCGCATTAACTCGAAGTGGCTATTTGCCACTTGGACGGGTGACCCTGCATCAACCCCCCTAACATAGCATAGGGCTGGAGAGCAGGTCCAACTGGAACCCCAAACCTTCACTTGCAAAATTATTCAATAATGTTGGAGTCCACATTGATAGCCAAGATAGCCATCCGCCAACACCAATCACAATATCCAGGCGGCCAGCACTCTTCAATGAAGATTTAACAGAGTTTTCAAATTATGGAAGACTCTGACCAATATCCCGAATGGGAAAACAGTCGGACTTTTGTTGCTGCTTTCCATGATGGTCACTACTCCTACAGTACCGTTGTTCAACAGGGAAATTGAAGTGGAGCTGAAATCCAATGAAGCAACTCCACAACATCTGTCGTGTAAGTGCCCGACTTTGAAAAGCACATGCAAGCGGTGGACATATCACTAGAGAAAAAATGGGGGAGAGGGAGTAGATTCATGCGGTCGACGAGGTCGGATAGATTTCCTACCCGCGAGTTCTTAAGGGAAAAACGGATGGGGCTAAATAACACCTCGTGAGGGTGTTGCTCTTTAAGGTTATATGGCCTGGCAGAAACATATCAAGATTCCAAGTTAAACCTTTAACAAACAGAGAATTAAAGAATGGTCAAGCAGGGATTGAAGCAAGCGGTCGAAGTGCATTGGAGAAGAAAAGCGAAATCAGATAAAATGCAGGCAAAGGCAATTGATGTGGTTTCTTCAAACATGGGCGCAAACAAATCAATTTGCAGTAGTACATAGGTTTGGTTCTTAAGAAGGGTTCCATTCTTTCTCATGGATTTTGGGATTGGAAAATTTAGGAAGTAGGCATGAGGTAAGGTAGGTAGATGGTTAGTAAGAAGACCAGGTGCTCAGTCTTCACAGCAGTACATCACCACTGTGGGCTAGTCCGACATCGCCAGTAGGACTTGGAGCTGTGCTCACTGGGTCGATCGGTCCCCAGGGCCGAAGTAGGCATGTTAGTAGCTTCTTATGTTATTTTTTATGATGAGTTCACTCAATCATTTCTGTTAGGAAAATGTACCTCGATAATTGTAGGACTTCAACTCAAGAACTGAACTTGGGTAATGCTCCTACGATTCTCCGTGTACGGTCCATAAAGTACGTAAACCATACCTTGGGGGAAAAAAAAGGAAATCAAAGCACCACCATGAGGAGGGATAGACGCAACAGGCACGATTATTCTTTCTAATTTGATGAAATCTTGATTTCTTGTTTATCCTTTCCTAATTCCTGCTTATTGAGCTTCCAACCTCATGGTTGCTGCACCCTAGCCACAACAACAAATCCATGTTGTTTTGCATTTCTACGTTGGGGGCGGGGAGGGGGCGGGGCAGGATAAATTTCTTAAAGGGTCTTATAGGGGTTCCAAGGGGGGTTGTTTAATACCGTTCATTACTTTTTTCTCTTTATTTTCAATTTAGTAAGGGATTCTAAGATAACCCTCAACCAAAAGTTGTTGCACTGCACTTCTATAGCACACCGTTTTTTTAACTTCAGATTTTTTAAATTTTGACAAGTTGATTGATTTTAGACTGAGTTTTGATAGGTTGATTGATGTTGGATTGTGATCTATATATGTATATTAAAAAAAGGATAGGACCCCGTAAGACGCTTGGCCCGGGCGAGGAAAATGAGGCCCACGCATCAGTTGAATGAGACAGATGTACTGCTCCATTTCGAACATTTCTTTTCGGGCGGGCCGAACCCCGCATTCGTAAGTTTTTCTTTTCAGGGGTGTTTGGTACAGTTGGCATTGCCTCAACTCTATGAACGAGGTCTTTTTCTACTGCGGGTTTGTTGCGCGCCCCGCCTTCGATTGCAGAAAGTGTTGTCCGGCAGGTGTCAGGCAGATTCAACCACGCAGTGTGTATTTCCATGTTCTAGGCAAAGATTCATTCAATTTTGCTCATCCTATCGTTGAAAGTAGCATGAGGCCAACCGCGAGGTTGGGGACTTGCCTGTTCTCTCTCTCTCTCTCTCTCTCTCTCCCTCTCTCTCTCTCTCTCTCTCTGACACACACACATAAAAGAAAGAAAAAAAGGTGGCAGCGTATATTTCCATGTTTTAGCGGAAGATTCATTATCGATCGAAGTAGTCTCTCTCAATCTTTCTGCTCACATGGAAAGGAGTGTACATTTTCATGTTCTAGCGGCAGATTCATTCAGATTTTTCTCATCCTATCCATGCAAGTAGCCTCTCTCTAGCTCTCTACGTGCATGGCAGGAAAACTCTCTCTCTCTCTCTCTCTCACACACACACACACACACACACACACACATACATATATTCTTGTATTCCTGCTTACATATCTATATATATGAGTATTCTAATGCGTATATACCTTTTATATACATATATATATTTATGAATATATATGTGCCTATTAATGTGCATGTATATGTATATATATATATATATGTATATGTATATAATGCTTCGGACCGGGGCTACCAAAAAAGCAGGACCACCCTGCCTACCTCTAGCTTGACGTGCCCATCCAGTTAATACATGAAACGTTGCTCTATGTGACCACACACACACACACATATTGATATAGAGGAGGATTTTTCGTCCCACATTAGGCCCTCGTTCAGAGGCATCCAGAGGCCTGGTGTTCCCCCCAGGAGGGTTGCCCTACGAACCACTGTTTTCACAAGTGGATTCTCTACCCCGTCGAGAATTGTGTAATAACCTCCTGAAACGGAGTGCTTGTCCTCTCATTTCCAAGCGACGGCCTACTCCCTCCGCCCCAGGTGATTCCTGCTGTGTCGGTTGGACCAGCGCTGGGTGGTAGCGCCCTCGCCCTGCTTTCCTTCTCCTTGTCCACATGTACTCTTGATCACACGATTGTTTGTTTAGGGCATCGTGAGAGCCCTCAATCGCGTGCGTGTTTTCGTTTGGCAGTGGTTTCCATAGCAGGACCTTCCAGTCGGAGTTCGGCGAGTGCATCGTTAACGACCTTTCTTGTTCCCACCCCACCACCCACCCCCCTCATCCCCCCCCTCACCACCCCCCTGTCTTAGTCTCTGTCTTCTTGAGGTTCTATCCTCTGGACGCCCTTTCAGAACGCTATGAGGGAAGTTTCTCTCCTCTGATGAGCTGGCATAGCGTAAGCCAGTGAAAAATACTTTAGGGCTTGATCCGCTACCCTCTCTCCATGCGCCGACATCATAGGGCCACTCGGCCGAATTGGGAAACTTGCCTCTTTTCTTCTCTTTCTCCCTCCCCCTTTCCCCATACGGTGTGGTGAGTGTTGTTTTTGAACGAAATTGTATTGGTGTATTGGTGTGTTGGAGTATTGTATTGCTATTTTTCTATGGTGCTTGGCCTGCGTTGCTCGTGTAAAACATAAATCTTAGGTTTATGAAAACGCGCGAAGCGATCCCTTTGAAAAACAGGTGGGGTTGGTTGTATGTGGGCCATGCTCTTCTGTCCAAGGATGCGTGGTTGTTGACAAAGAAACATGAGGAGCTGATGCTGCAGGATTGATTCTCTCTTAACCCCGGAAGCTCTTCAACATGGACGAGTTGGACGTAGCATACTGCATCGTTGTCACGTTGATTGCCCTCTTCGCTTTCCTGTCGTTCCTAGCTTTTCTGGATAGCCGAGAGGCCTTGCTCTGTTTCAGTCCTGACCTGGTCGTGGTCCTCTTCATGTGTCCCTCCTCGAGTTTGGAAGGCATGATGGCGATGCCATGTCGGGTCTACCTCTTCTCCCCAGTACTAAGAGCGGTAGTTTCGAGAGGCTATGTATGGTGAGTAGGAAACGGGGTGGGAAGGAGAGGCCACTGGGGTTTCGATTGTCCAAAGACTCAATGGGTTTTTCGTCGCGAGGAGTGTGTTTATTTTCTCATCTTAATAATGGCTGCAATACGTAGTGCTACGGAGGTTTGGTGGAAGGTACGAGGGTAGTGGGGGGCCTTTCGAAAACCTTGTTTTGATCGTATTCGTTTCTTCGCAACGATGTGCATTGCTGCTTTAATTCTAGTTACTCCATCCCTATCGTGCCTCCTCTTTTCTTGGAAGATTGTGGGTGCCATCGACACTTTGAGCATAGGCCCACAACCGACATGTCCCGTTTCCCTCGGTGTTGTTGTGCAGCAATGGGCACTTGTCTTTCTCTCTTCCACCATCATCATGACGACCACACTTCTAGGTGGGCTGATTATCTTGTGGTTGGTTGCTTGTTCGTGTTGGGGTCTTCACTTTTTGTCCATGTACCAGTTGGTGGAGATGCGGAGGTTCAATTTCAAAATTAGTATAACAGAGTTGGTGGTACTGTGGTTGTGATCGTGACTTTTCGAAGGGTTCTGCGACCAAGGGGTTTTGTTTGTTTGCATCATGAGCTTTTAAGTGAATCCAGTTCATCTTCATGTTCGTATCTATTCGTGCCTCTAATGAATTGGATTTGTATTGCCCGAGCTTTTACCCCCAGTTTGTTGTCAATTTAAGAAAGTTCCTCCCTCTGTTTGCTTTCCTCTTCTCTCTTGTTGCACATCTTCGTGATCCCTGAGTCTGAAATGTCATTTGGATGCTGCACTCCACGGATCAATGTCTTGCCACCCTTATGCCTCGTTGTTCCGACAAATTATGCGCATGTTCTCTCATGAGCCAATCTCATCCACTTCAATTATAAGTGATCATGTTTATTCTTCGGAGGTAATATGAGAACCGCTTAGCTGGGGTCGTTCTTTGCATGACTTTTTGACACAACATGCTGCGATACGGTCGCGGGGGTTTAATTCGTATAAGTACAATAAACACACACATTGGGGTTTTCCCCATAATTGCCGTCGAAGGGGTTTGACTCCCTTTCGTCATGTTTTTGTCCCCTTCATGCCCCCACGACTCCCTTTCTGAGTATCATTTTCCCCTTGATTACTTGTGAATCACACCCATTATGAAGTGGATCTGGTTTGTTTACTTGTGTATTCCGTGACGGGCATTAGGGTGCTAGGGTGTTCTTACCATGGTTTGTTGTGTGCCTATGGCAGGTGCCTTCTTTTTCCAACAACGGATGGTACTCGGATCTGCTTGGTGATGGCATGGAGTGACTGGATTCGTTCCTTGCCCCTTACCGCCCTGTCCAAATGTTGATTTCCATAGCCCCAAGTAGGGTCCTTGAATTTTTTAGGATGCATTCGGTGGGTGTTTTCCCCCCTTCCCCTCCCCTCATTACTGTGCTCGCCTTCTATGACTGGGCTGACCTGTTGTGGACCGCTGCCCATGATAAGCAGGCCTTTCCTGCGCTGTCCAAGCGTCTAGCTACTCAGGCCCATGACGTGAAACAGGAAGATGACCTTGTCGAGCTGTGTATTCAGGACGATCTCGCCATGAAAGAGAAAGTCCTCGTCGATCTTTGGCGTGCCGACTCTAAGTTCCATGCGAATCTGGTCAATAGGGATCCCTCAATAGAGTTAGATTTAGATGTATCTGAGAATGAAGAGGATGAGGACGATCCTCTCCCCCTAACGGAAGCGGAGGAGTTCCACAGAACGATCCTAGCGGAGAGTACGACGCAGAGGACGAAGGCAGTTGCTTCCAACCATAGAGTGAGGGTGAACAAGTATACCCGGAATGTGTTCCTTCCCACTGTCCCCCCAAGGTGGGTTGAAGCCCACTCTAGGGGAGTAGAGGATAGGTTATGGGATCTTGACACCTTCAATTATGTTGCACCTATCAGCCCTAACGCGTATCAGTTCTTAGCGTCTCTTGGCGAGGAAGAGATGAAGTGCAATAAAAAAGCACTCACGGAGAACACGAAAGTATTCAACGGGGAATACTCTTGGCGAGGAGGAGATGAAGAAGTGCAATCAAAAAGCACTCACGGAGAAAACAAAATTATTCAACGGGGAAAATCCCTTGACCGCAAACACCATGAACCTTCCGGTGGTTGGGGATTCTGAACCCACCAAGTGCACTGTTACTCCTTCGAGCCTTGCCAGTAGGGGATTCTTGGGTCCTAGAGTCCAATCCGCCATGGCTGAGCTTGAACATATCTGGAATGTCGCCCGCCCTTACCTCAAATGCCAATGTGTGCAGAAGAACAAGGGGGATTGTGGGAAGAATATCACATGGTTTGACCATATGCTTTGGTACTCGATATCCAATGTCCATTTCCTGTATCCCCAGGCCCTTACCTTGAGAGCTTGTGCGAGAGCATTTACGAACCGTGTCAAGACGATGTGGCGTGGCCCCATACTCGCTTCGGTTGTCTTCTCCCACATGAGGGAGATCATGGTCAGTCTGGCATTCAGTGTCATCCTTGACCCCACTAGGAGACCAGAGAACATCCTCGATGATCCAACGATCATGTTGCACAAATTCCCGAAGACCATGGCCAAGCTCATCCTTCCTTCTCAGTACCTCCACGCACCGAATGAGAGGAAGAGGAAGGTGGACCAAGCGTCCGGAGCTGCGACAAAGAAGGCAAGGAATGGACAACAGACCACTTTGACGTTCTACGTGGGGCCCGCAGTTCAGGATCTACTCGCCACACTAGGACAGACTCCCTCTGATAGTTGTGCTGAGGGCACACCCTCGAGCTCCGTGATCACTACCCAGAATGAGGCCCAGACATCGACGTCCAACAAGGTAGTAAGGAGGAGTCCCAGAGGAAGGGACAGCGAGGACGAACTTGTTTGCACACTAAGATGAACTTGTTTGATCGTGTATCCAAGATTATAAGGGTGTCATGACTCGCAACCCCGTTGGGAGGAACAAGTGGCAGAGGACCCCGCCATCCGACAAGACCTTTTTTGTACACATCCGCTATACGAGGCGGGTCATGGAGAATGTTCGTTTCCAAACTATCCTTGAGAAGGCTGTTGAGTCATTTTTTCCAGTAGATGTTAGGGAACTTTTAGCTTTGGTAGTAATTGGATGGACTTATTTAAACACTTTGCAATCGGTTGTGTATAAAGTTACTATAAACCCTCCGTTGTTTTTCGCAACTTTGTGCTGGATCAATTGGCTGGAATCTTGCTCTGCGATGGAAATATGTTTTTGTTGTTCAAACAGGTTCTCGTCATTTCACCACCCTTGCACTTTGAATATGTCCCAGCCTTTTTCATCCCCCTCCACCCACATCCTCTCCCTCGACCCGTCGATTGCTCTCCCTCGACCCGTCGATTGCGGCCCTTCCTAAACTAGAGTACCTGTTAGCACAAGGTTTGAATCACATCCCTGCACAACCACGCATTTCGAGTATCGCGTTGAGTGAGTTTCTGAAGGCATGGGGGGAAGTTGTGAGGTTTCTTACCAATCGAACGTTTATCTCCCCTGGAATGATTTCCAAAGCCTCAACATTTGTCCCGGACGGACTCAGGAAGCAGTTGGGTGTTGCTACCATTACGAAGCACACGGACTCACCGTGTGCCCTGAATGATTATGCTGTCCGCATTGAGTTGTCCTTCCTCTCGAAGCGTGTGTTCATTGTGGGCACCGACAAGTCTGCAAACACCCCATCGTTTGTTTGCATTCACCTGATCCGGAGGCTAGCACTCGATCGGCTCAGTAGTGTTGACTTCGAAGTAATCAGTTTTCTTCCACATGACATCGTGGCCGAAGTTGAACGTTCCTTGTCAGCCCTATTACCCAATGTCCCATTAGGCTCGAGGAAGATTCCATACATTCTGGCTTTGTACAAGCACCACAAACGTGCATTCAGATGGCTAACGAATGCTTCCTTTACGTTCCTCGCCCCGGTTGCCTGCTTGTCTGATTCGATCCTAAAATGCCCTACCCCACTTGTTATGGCATGTTGCAAGGAAGTCACCAACGAACTTAAACAGTTCCACGGTGTGGACACTACCGCCTGGTGGTCCATTGATTCGGTTCAAGATTACTGCTACAAATTACCAAATACGGTGTTTTCAATGTTCTCAGCAGACATTACCAGATGTTTTGAAACCATTCCTATCGATGACTCGGATGACAGCCTTTGCGCTGCGATTTCCTCTTTTGTGGGAATTGCGTTTAAATTTGCTGAAACCTAACACCTTGGCAGTTGGGTCAAAGGCCAAAGAATGAAGGATGAATCATATGTGTGCTCTATTGAGAAGCATAATGGTAGCCCGACGAATTCTGTGTTTTGGATTGGCCAGGGTGATGTTGTCCGTATGTGCCAATGGCTAGCATGCAAGTGTTTTACCACGTTTGGAGGACAGATCTAACGTCAAAACTTGGGATCCCTACGGGATTGCCTTAATCCCCAGTATGGTGCACGATTTATTTTTTCAAGTATGAATATAGCCTCATCAGGCACCTAATTGACCAAAGAGTGTTCCACCTCCTCCCCCTGTTTAAGCACTCATTCAGGTTCATTGACGACTTACATTGCATCAACAACCCATCTATCCTCATGTTCCTTCAGGATGGGTTGGATGAGCTATATCAACTATACCCGAAACTCCTTAGTGAAATAAAAAATCAATCTGACGTGTTTACGATGGAACCGACGGGTGGGATCCATGGACTTAAGGTGCAGTTCCTGAACGCGAAGATCTCGATCACATCAGAGATCACCGGGGAATTTTTCAGCACTAAACTTGATAAGAGATTAGCACTGCATTTTCAGTAGTGAGGTATCTCAAGTATGGGTCTAACTGACCGATACAACATTCCCTCGATGTTATCTTGCCTCAGGTAGCCTTGATCCTGGTCCTATGTTCCCGCCCCGAGGACGCAACTGCTGACATCCTGCGGGTGGCTTCCTACACGACGAACAATGGTTTTGAATTCCGAAGATGCAAGGGATGCGTAGATAGGGTCCTTAACAACCCACAAATGTTTTCTCCTGCCAGAGTGGACGTCTCCGAAACCATCCGGGTCTCTGAGGTATGCAACCCTTATCCCGGATGTACCTGTTTGAATGCGGGTGTTTGGGGTGTTTTGTGTAATTGCAGTGGTCCCCTACCAATAGGGTTGCTGTGGTAGCTAACGGGTATCTTGCCTAAGGCAGGTACCCGTTACCTGCCTCAGCATGCTACCCGGTAGCGGGAACGGGGAGGGACACACACACACACACACACACACACACACACTTACATATATTCTTATATTCCTGCTTACATATCTATATATACGAGTATTACAATGCATATATACCTTTTATATACATATATATATTTATGAATATATATGTGCATATTAACATGCATATATATATATATATGAATATATATTCCGACCGGGGGTACCAAAAAAGCAGGGCCACCCTGCCTACCTCTAGCTTGGCGTGCCCATCCACTTAATACATGAAACATTGCTCTATGTGACCACACACACACACACACACACACACACACACACACTCACATATATATATATATATGGTCAAATAGAACTGCCCGATAAACCGTAGGCAGAGAGGGAGAAGAAGACAACAAACGAGGGGCTGTGACAAACTGTTTCGTCGGAGTTTCACCGACTCATCAGGCGGCTGAACCCTCAACAGTCTGTAGAATCCCCTCACTGATTACACTGTAAGTGATAATCCACCTCAACCAAAATCAAAGTAGACTATCACTCACCCATACCAGATGGAAAACTCTACAGACTGTCGGTTCACACCCCATCACAAGCCAGCAAAACACCCACGAAACAAAGAAAGGTCTGTCACAGCCAAAAAATACACTCCAGACACGCCGCTGGCACTAGAGGCACAACATGGCCGCGTAATGACGGCCCCGACCACTGCCCCTCGACCTGACCGGAGAAAACCATAGCAAGAAGCTAGCGAAGTCGTAGTATATATCGTCAAATAGAACTGCCCGGTAAACCGTAGGCAGAGAGGGAGAAGAGGACAACAAACGAGGGGCTGTGACAAACTGTTTCGTCGGAGTTT